>JAPDDO010000425.1:0-253947 GCA_027422415.1 Schizothorax lantsangensis
TAAGTCTTTGGTTCTTTTAATTGTGATGATTTAGGCTCACATTTAACACAAACCCACCAATTCAACAATCTCAACAAATTATAATACTTCATGAGACCAATAAAAAAACATTTTTAGTGAATTGTTGGCCTTCTGGAAAGTATGTTCATTTACTGTATATGTACTCAATACTTGATAGGGGCTCCATTTGCTTTAATTACTGCCTCAATTCGGTGTGGCATGGAGGTGATCAGTTTGTGGCACTGCTAAGGTGGTATGGAAGCCCAGGTTGCTTTGATAGCGGCCTTCAGGTCATCTGCATTGTTGGGTCTGGTGTCTCTCATCTTCCTCTGGACAATACCCCATAGATTCTCTATGGGGTTCAGGTCAGGCGAGTTTGCTGGCCAATCAAGCACAGTAACACCATGGTCATTGAACCAGCTTTGGTACCTTTGGCAGTGTGGGCAGGTGCCAAGTCCTGGAAGTGCTCTAAAATTTCCTGGTAGATGGCTGCGTTGACTGTGGACTTCAGAAAACACAGTGGACCAACACCAGCAGATGACATGGCAGCCCAAATCATCACTGACTGTGGAAACTTCACACTGGACTTCAAGCAACATGGATTCTGTGCCTCTTCACTCTTCCTCCAGACTCTGGGACCTTGATTTCCAAATGAAATGCAAAATTTACTTTCATCTGAAAAGAGGAGTTTGGACCACTGAGCAACAGTCCAATTCTTTTTCTCCACAGCCCAGGTAAGAAGCTTCTGACGTTGTCTCTGATTCAGAAGTGGCTTGGTAGCCCTTTTCCTGAAGACGTCTGAGCGTGGTGACTCTTGATGCACTGACTCCAGCTTCAGTCCACTCCTTGTGAAGCTCTCACAAGTGTTTGAATCAGCTTTGCTTGACAGTATTCTCAAGCTTGCAGTCATCCCTGTTGCTTGTGCACCTTTTCCTACCCAAATTCTTCCTTCCAGTCACTTTGCATTTAATATGCTTTGATACAGCACTCTGTAAAAAGCCACACCTTTTAGTAATGACCCTCTGTGACTTACCCTCTTTGTGGAATCAAATCACTTTTATTGTCACATCATCACAGCACATGTGCCTTGATGAGTGAAATCCTTGAGAGCGTGCTCCATACAGTGCAGAAACAATTAACATATAGCCAGTACCATAGACTTATACAGATATGTGTAGATGCAATATACACATACATATACTCAGTACACACAGTGTACTGTTAGACATACTTACAGTTATCAATACACACAGTGGCGCAACAACGGGGTATGCAGCCTATGCAGTGCATAGGGGCGCCACACATTGGGGGGCGCCATTTTGCCTAAATCATTCTGTGAAAGTCTTCTTTAATAAAACGTTATAAATAATCAAAAGCTTAATTATTAAAAATAATCAATGCAACATTTGTATTCAACGGTTTTTAGCATTTTAATGAGTTCAAAAATGTATTTATTAAAAACGTATTAAGACGCGGAACGGCCGTATCTCTTTGCAACCACATCAAACAGGAGACTTTTCAGACGCGCACTTCAGCTTTCCCTCAGCACCAGGCGCGAGTCTATCAAGCGCGGAAAAAGTAGGCTACAGGTGCCAAATGAGCTTCAGTAGAAAAACAGGGAACTGCGTCATTAAACCAACTTTCCTATTCTGTCAGCCGTTTTACTGTGCTCACGGCGCGCGCTCTTCAACTGTACGCGAATATGAGGCGCACGCTCACTTCATAAATACACCGCACTAGGAACTGTGAGCATACATCATCAGTTTAGTCACGAAATTACCAAAATGGCAATTAAAACTGCAAACCTGTGCATGCATGTATGTGCATTAGATTTAAATGCTTGCAGCCTACTGAAATATTCTGCAATTCGAGATCACAATAGGATGCAAGATGATAGGCTATGTAAATTTTTATTTATAATTTAATGCACAAGTAGACCAAATATGCTAGAAAATATGCGCTAATTTTTCGTTAATTTGTAAAGTATGAAAATGAAAAGAAAATGAAACCATATTTAAATGCATGAAATAACAACTTACATTATTTTCCTTTGTACAGAGCTCGATTTAGATATGACAAAAGTGCTGCAATGAATTAATTTTGACAACTAATAGAATGTTAAACATTGACTGAAAACTTTTTCAGAGTTCAGTGATTATATCAAATTCAGTGAAGGTTGACTATAGTTATCTGCATGTCTCATCCATGAGTGGGCCTGTGCAATGATGGACTCTGGAGAACAATATTTTGGGGGTGTTAAGACCCAGAACCAAGCTTCCTGCGCAATAAAGCTATAGTGAGCCATTTTATTAAAAGCCTAGCTAATACAAAAATAAAACAAAAATGGTCATTCACTTGGTATTACTTGATGTAATTCACAACTACCTCAATTACAATTAAGGACAAATTAATGGTATTCAGTTGTGTTTTAGGCACTAAAACAGTCCAAGGTTCAAGGTTCAAGGTTCTTGTTTATTTGTCACATACACAATCATACAGAGTATAATCAGTAGTGAAATGTAGGTCAGGACAGGTCCGCTCAATGGACAGTGCAAGAAAATAAAAATGAAAGATGATACATAACACAGGAGCATATATTTAAATATAGGTAGGAATAAGATAAAAAAAATAATAATAAGTAAAAACAATAAAATAAAATGAGTAAAATGTGCAATGAACTAAAATGTGCAATACAGTCTACTGTGGATTTAATAAATATTAATATAACCAGGGATGTGCAAGAGGAATGTGCAAACAGGTTGTACCAGGTATGTACACATAGCAGCAATGCAGCAATGCGGAAGATGGAGAAAGATGGGTGTTACAGTTAATTAAATGAGTAATTAAAGTCCAGTACTTTATAGTCAAATCCATTTCAAATATTGAAATAATTAAGATTTATGTGCCACCCGGACTGGTTGCTGGTCCCTTCCTGGCTACCCCTATGAAAACATCCTGGCTCCGCCACTGCCTAAGAGGGAAAAGTGATTAATATCAGTTTATTTCTGAGTATCTCTATTGCTGAAAAAAAAGACATGTTTGTGAATGGCCATTTGATTTACATTTGAGAGAAACTGAGAAGATTGTAAACAAGGATACAAACTAGCCACTTTTCACAGAAAATTGCCGTTGTAAATTAAAAATAGGCCATCTGTGTAATTCAAGTAGATTCAGTGAGTTGAAAACTCTTGCTACTTCATACTTCAATACAAAACAATGCTGAACTTTTTTAAAGATTTTTAAATGTTATAATAGTGATTTTATAATGTCTAAATATAAATTAATTAGCAAAACATGTGAAAAGAACTATATTACAGAGTGGAAATGGTAAAGGAGACAATAAATGATCCTCTGCTGCCATTTAGTGGCCATAGTGGGAATCATGACATTCATTTTAATAGCATTTGTTTTTCTACCAGGTGAAATCTTGGCAGAAATGTTCCACTTAGCATGGCACATTTTCCATGAATTATCTCTTTAAGTAAAAATGAAAAAAAAAATGCAGATGTTCTTTAAAATAAATTTTACTATGTAAAAATGTGCAAAAATATTAATAGTTTTGAGGCAAATGATATATTCAAATTACCTAACTAAAAAGTGAGCAATATTACATGTGTTTGAAAATAAAAATGAATAAAAAAAAAAAAGTGTTCTACTCTCTGTGGTTTGCCATCAGGAGTTAAAGGGGATGTTATGTGACACACTTTTTTTCTTTTTCTTTTTTTTTCTTGTTTTAACTTTTCACTTTTTTCCCTATGGTACTAAAAAAGGGGGGAGGGGGTTCAAACCTTTGTCACTTTTTACATTTACACATTTACATTTACATTTAGTCATTTGGCAGACGCTTTTATCCAAAGCGACTTACAATTGGGGAATACATAAAGCGATTCATCTTGAAGAGGCAATCAGACAGAGGAAGTGCTCGTAACACCAAGTCTCAGTCATTGTTCAAATAAGTACAAGCTAGCAAGGGAAGGAGAGAAAGATAAAGGGAAAGTTTTTTTTTATTTTTTATTTTTTTTTTAGAACAAGTTTAGGATGAAGTCAAGTAGTGCCGAAAGAGATGAGTTTTCAGTTGTTGCTTGAAGATTGACAGGGATCCAGCATTCCGGATAGGGGTGGGAAGATTATTCCACCATCCAGAATGGTGAACGAGAAATGTTCTGGAGAGTGATTTTGAGCCTCTCTGTGATGGTACCACAAGGCGTCGCTCACTAGCAGATCTCAGACTTCTGGGGGGGATGTAGATTCGTAATAGTGAGTGGAAGTAGGAGGGTGTGAGCCTTGTGGTCGTTCTGTATGCAAGCATCAGTGTCTTGAACTTGATGCGAGCTGCCACTGGTAGCCAGTGCAATGAGATGAAGAGAGGTGTAACATGGGTTATTTTGGGCTCGTTGAGGACCAGTCGTGCCGCTGCATTCTGAATCTTTTGTAGAGGTTTGATTGTGTTTGATGGAAGTCCAGCCAGAAGAGCATTGCAGTAGTTCAGCCTAGAAACGACAAGGGCCTGGACAAGAAGCTGTGCAGCATGCTCTGTCAGCATGCTCTGTTTTTACACTCCTTATGAGTTTGTATCCTTCCATGCACTAGTAATGGGCTTTTTGTCATTGACTTGCAGAAAGTTTTCTACGCGAGTTGGCGTTAGAGGCTACTACAGGGATACTCAAAAACTCAAATTTGATCAGGGTTGGAGCTAAACTCTGCAGGAAAGTGGATCTTGCGAGCCAGATTTGAGGATCACTGGAATACAGGGGGGCGCCGTCACTGATCTTGCATACCCCTAGGCAAATGTGCAGTTGCGCCCCTGAATACACATTATACACCGTATGTACACATTCTACATTATGTACACATATATACATACACAGTAATATGCAAAGGTGCAGTAGATTGTACATAAGCTGGATACGCAAATGTCATGTATGTGCATTGGATGGTATCCAGTGGTAGCAGATAGATTGTTGTATTTGTGCAGTGTGTACGTGTAGTCCAGTTTGAACTGTGGAGTTAAAGTGCAGTGCGTGGCATATCGTAAAGTGGGAGTGTGCTGTAGGGTGTATTAGTTCTGACTGTTCATTAGCCTGATAGCCTGAGGGAAAAAGCTATCCCTCAGTTGGCTAGTGCGGGATCGGATGCTGCGGAGACGTCTTCCTGAGGGCAGCAGAGAGAACAGTCTGTGGGACGGGTGGCTGGAGTCATTGGTGATCCTCCGGGCTTTCCTTATACACCGCCTGGTGTAGATATCCTGGAGGGAGGGAAGCTCACCTCCAACAATGTGGCGGGCAGTTCGCACAACCCTTTGCAGAGCTTTGCGGTTGCCAGCGGTGCTGTTTCCAAACCAGGTGGTGATGCAGTCAGGATACTCTCCACAGTGCAGGTGTAGAATGATCTGAGGATGCTGGGGCTCATTCCAAACTTCCTCAGCCGTCTCAGGAAGAAGAGGCGTTGATGTGACAAGAAGAGGCGTTGATGTGACAACGCGTCAATGTTCATCTTCTGGATCATCAGAAGTCAGCATTGAGTCAGCAGTCTTCTCCATTATTGTGGTTTCAAAGAACAAGAGATATCTGGAATTTATATTGTAGGGATGGTCATTAATTGAAACTCAAATGTAAATATTCTAATATTTTGAGATACTGATTTTTGACTTTCATGAGCTGTAAGCTCTAATCATCAAAATTAAAACAAAAAAACTTTTGAAATGTTTTACTTTACATGCAATGAATCTAAAATATATGAAAGTTTCACTTTTTGAAATAACTTACAAGAAAAAATGAACTTTTTCACGACATTCTAATTTATTGAGATGCACCTGTATGTAATCATTGAGCTGAATTAAACTAAACATAGCACAAAGTAAATAAGTTCTTATGCAATATTTGTTTACAGGGCTTTAAGCTCGGTCCAACAAATGAAATGGTGGCATTGTCTGCTAGGAGAGAAGATTGGCAGAAGGCATCAGGTAAGGTTTAGGAATGGGAAGTGGTTTTACTACATACTGTACATGTATTGAAAATATGTATTTAAAATGTAAAATTAACTTTTATTTCAGAATGGTTTGATTATTGTTATCAGCACGTTACAATAACCTTTAATTAACACTGTGTATATGTTGTTATATGTATGTTTTCAGGAGCAACCTGTATAAAGCTGCCTGTAACATGACCTGTGGCCTTCCAGACATGTCAGTTCTGTGGCTGAATGATATCTGGCATGTCAAGAGAAACGGCTCCTTTAATAACAACCATGGGGATTTCAGGGGATTTTTCTTTGGTGGACAATGCCTTTGGAAAAGTACAAGAAGGGAGTGTACTCTCCTATCAACTTCCAGCATGGAGCCCACATACCTGTCCACATACCACCGCACCACCACGACAACCCTTACCCCTTGATGGCTACCGCCTGGGTGCCTCAGAGTGCTGTTTTGTGTTGACTCACCATCAGCAGCTACACATGGCTTCTCTAGAAACAACAGAGGTCATGGCACACCAAATTGAGATTGGCACAAGAAAACAAAGCACAATGAATGAATGGCATTCATTGAAAAAGCCACGAGTTACTTCTTCTAGATTCAGGTAACTGTAAACTATAATATGACATGTTGCGCATTTTCTCATTTAAATACTAATTTATTGTCATGTCATTTAAATTTAAATATTAAAATAGTTGTTTTTATGTGCATCGATTTATTTATAGAGAAGTTTGCCACGTGAGAGGGCAGTCCTCGGTGGCGAGCCAAGCAGTGAGAATTTTGTGGTCAGGCTATCAGTCTGCAGAGGGGCCTTCAGATGGAGCCCAAAGCTATTGAAGAATACTGAATACTGCATTAAGGAGGTAAATCACTGCCCTTGTGGTTTTATCATCCACCCGACGCACCTTGGCTTGGCTCATCGCCAGATGGGTTAGTGTATGACCCTAAAGCTGATCCTGTCTTTGGACTGGTGGAAGTGAAATGCCCAAACGTGAGAAGCTATGTGGACTGTGCCTTCCTACCTTAGGGTCTCTAGTGGAGTGCTACAGCTCAAACAGTCTCATTCTTACTACTGGCTGGTGCAGGGCCAACTACTCATTTCCGGGTTGAAGTGGTGTGATTTTGTTGTGTATACTGAAGACGACATGTTCATGCAAAGAATATACAGAGATGAGGGAGTCATTAAAACAATCAAGGAAAAGTTGATTACTTTTACTTTAATCTTCCAACACTTTTGGCTTGAAACATTCAGTGATTCATAGGTATTTCAATCCGTACAATCAGTTTCCATCAATTTGTACACATATTTTGGCTAATGTTTTATTTTGAACTTTTTTCAGAAATGTACAGGATCTGTTGTTAATTTATTAAAGGACATTTTTCTGTAAATGTTATTTGTCTGTGTGTGTGTGTGTGTGTGTGTGTGTGTGTTCTGAATGTTTAATTAATGTTGTATATATACAGTATATAGTATATATACTGTATGGGAAATGATTCAACTGTGTATATGGGAAATGATTCAATCGTTTTTATTTGTCACATGCATGATGTAAAGGTCAGCAGTAAAATTAAATTAAACACTTCCGGCTGTGCAAATTATCAAGTAATGAAAAGTTAAATAAGATTATCAAATTGAAGTAAAAAACAAAGAAATAATTTATAAACAAAAACAGTAATTATAATAAAGTAAAACAGTACTAAAAGTAATTTAACAGGAGGCATGCAACTGCATAAAGCTGATTTATGTTACCAAACATGTTTAGGGGGATGACAGTCTCAAAGAATTTACACTCCTTCAGTGTACGAATTAGGCGCTCAATGTGCACTCTGAGATGTGCAACAGATTGGGTCTCCCTGACCTCATGCTTTGGCATCTGAGGTCTCCCAGCAAGAAATGCAGGTCTGTACACTTTACAGGGCACACAGTCATCCACAAGGAAGCCTCTGTCGACCATAATTGCCATGTCTGGCCTAAGCAGAGTAAGAACACCTGACTCTACAAAGATCTGTTTGTCACTTACTGAGCCAGCAAAAAGGGGGGAAACAAAGGTTACAGTGCCATGGGGTGCCATGCCAATCATTCCTTTCAGGGTACAGTGGGACTTATAGTTTGAATACACCTCACTCTGGAGTAAAGGGGAAGTGGGTGTTTGACACCTGAGCTCTGTGCAGTCCAGAATTGTGGTGGTGTCTGGGTAGTCTTCAAACTCTGATGGCAAGTGTTCCTTAATTTTGTCTTGAGTCATCCAAATGCATTGTGAACCAAGAACAGAGTACAAAAAATTGCTCCAGGTCAGAATGATTCTGCTGACAGTAGACTGATGCGCCCCATACTGCTCAGCTAGGTCCCTCTGCTTCAGACCTCTGCAAGGTAGTTCAGGGAGAACAGTTAATCTACTGCCTGTAAGGACTGACAGATACATTATATAAATATATGTAATTGTCCATACTAGTAGGTGTACAGTACAGTTACAACAACAAAATTCTGATGGTTTGGAATTTATTTCCATTCATTCTACAATCAATTCTAAAGTGTTGGTCATAAAGTGAACATGGCTTCAGAAAGTAAAAGTCCAACCATATATTGAACAAATACATGGTAGTATGCATACTTTCTGTAGCTGGAGTGTTTGATCATAATAGCACAGGCTTAACGTGCCAGCACTTTGCTTTTCAGATTCACTGTTTGCAGCAGAGGCGGACGAAGTACACTCCATTACTTGAGTGAAAGTACAGATACTGCTGGTCAAATATTACTCCATTACAAGTGAAAGTTGTAAAGACAGATTTTTACTTAAGTAAAAGTACAGAAGTACTTGCTTTTAAAAGTACTTAAGTACCAAATGTAAATGTCCTTTTTTATGTCAATGCACTGTTTTATTATTTTTGTATGTAATACTTGCAATACCTCTGAAGCAACTTACAATACATTACACCTACTGAATACACTGACTAGCTTGTAGTATCTTTGGAATAAAGAGTTTTTGGAATGTTAAAAACCTATGAGAAAAAAAATAAAATAAAATTGAACACCCCTGCCCACCCCCACAAAAGGCAAGGCACATTTCATACACAGTGGTAATTCAAAGTGCTTTACATAAAAGAAAGTGAAATAGTCATTAAAAAATAATAATCACAGCAATAAAAACAAGGAATTAAAAATAATAAAAACAAGGAATTTTAAAATGATATAGAAATTGATTTAAAGTGAATTTAAAACAGTTAAGAATAGAAAATTATTATACATAAAATATAGTGCAGTCAGTTTGGACATAGCACAGTGCTCATTGAACAAATGCACAGCTAAACAGATGAGTTTTGAGACTGGATTTAAATGAATCAGAATCAGAATCAGAATGAGCTTTATTGGCCAGGTATGTAGTAGTAGTAGGTTTATTTGTCACATACACAATCATACAGAGTACAATCAGCAGTGAAATGCATTGATTTTTGAAGAAAAATACAGCAAACATGAGGAAAGAGAGGAAAAAAAATAACCCCCAGACTATACTCCTTGGGGAGTACAGTGTGAGAACAGGAAAAATACCTCAGCAAAAAGCACATAATACACCATAGACACACGACTTTGCAACAGGGGAGGTAATAAAGCTCTGGCAATCAGCCATCCAGACAAGCAGCCATATCCCGGCGCTAGTCACAGACCCGCTTGTCAGGCTGGCGGTTCAAAGCGACGGAGGCGTTGGATCGGGGGTTTGGGGAAGTGAATGCATATGTGTGTGTGTATGTGTAATAGTTTGTAATCAGTATGTGTGTATTTGTGTGTATGTGTAATCAGCAGCTGTCTGAAGAATTGGGGAGGAACGCAGAGAGCGTCTCCCTGCGGTGCTCTTCTCAGGGTTGATTTTCCAACAGCGGCCTTGGCCAAGGCCAGTGCTGGTAGAGGGGAGCCGGAAAAGATAAGATTGTGCTTGTTTAGTCTTAGGGCGAGTAACCACATTCCAATTCCACGGCTACTCTCTTTGTCCGTTCTGGTCTCCGTCAATTTTCCTTTGCAAAGCCGTGAGCTTCTCCATGATAGAATCCATATTGCGGTTAATAGTCTCAGTCTCAATGCTGACCGCTCTTCCCACTACTTCAATCATGACGGGCAGCCTTGTGAGGCTTTGAACAACTGTTCCCGTTTTCTGAATTCTTCGATAACCCAGGGCAAAGCCTAATCCCATCAGCAGAAGACCTGTTATCATGGTTCTGAATAGGTAGATATCTTCAATGTCCTCCACGGAAAGAGCCGCTAAACACACGACACGCCACCTGTCCCACGCGTCCATCGTGTAGCCAGCGGAGAACGTTCCGTCAGGGCAGTTAGGTTCCCCAGAACCCGAGCTTCTCGTCGAGAAGATGGTGTCAATTGCGTTGAGAGACCAGTTGATCAAATCCATGATTTTTTTCAGTTTTGAAGAGCAATGCAGAGAGAGTCTCTCAAGTATTACACGAGACGAGACAAGAGAGCAGGCAGGGAGGGAAAAAAGGGCGAGGACGGGGAGCGAGAAAAAATGTGACCGCCTCCGTTGAGTGCAAAAGAAGAAAATGTTTACACATACGAGGAATTTGTTATAGTGACAAAGCTCCACAGTGCAACAGAATGACAGCAACGGGACAGGACACAGACAACAAAAGAACAATATACAAATATACAAATAGGCAATGTACAAAATAGCAAAAACACTATGCAATACAGACAATCATGTGTGTACAGGTCTGACATGTGCAAATTTGAAATGGAAAAAAATAGAATAAAAAATATTATATATGTATGTGTGGTGAATAAATAGTTGTAAAATAGTGTTGTGTGTTCCACGTTAATGTAAAGTTAGTGTTCATGAGATGGATTGCTTGGGGGAAGAAACTGTTCCTGTGTCTGGTCGTTCTGGTGCTCAGAGTGCTCTGGTGCTCATTCTGGATATGTACAGTTCTTGGAAAGTAGGGAGGGTTGTACCAATGATTCGCTCAGCAGTCCGGACTACCCTCCGTAGTCTTCTGAGGTCAGATTTGGTAGCTGAGCTGAACCAGTCAGTTATTGATGTGCAGAGGACGGATTCAATGATGGCAGAGTAGAACTGTTTCAGCAGCTCCTGTGGCAGGTTAAACTTCCTCAGCTGGCGAAGGAAGTACAACCTCTGCTGGGCCTTTCTCACAATGGAGTCTATGTGAATGTCCCACTTCAGGTCCTGGGAGATGGTGGTGCCCAGAAACCTGAATGACTCCACTGCAGTCACCGTGCTGTTCATGATGGTGAGTGGGGGGAGAGCAGGGGGGTTTCTCCTGAAGTCCACGATCATCTCCACTGTTTTGAGCGTGTTAAGCTCCAGGTTGTTAAGACTGCACCAGACAGCCAGCTCCTTAACCTCCTGTCTGTAGGCAGACTCGTCACCGTCCTGAATGAGGCCGATCAGTGTGGTGTCATCTGCAAACTTCAGGAGCTTGACAGAGGGGTCTTTAGATGTGCAGTCATTCGTGTAGAGGGAGGAGAGCAGTGGGGAGAGAACGCAGCCCTGAGGGGCTCCAGTGCTGGTGGTGTGGGTGCTGGATGAGAATTTTCCCAGCCTCACAAGCTGCTGTATGTCTGTCAGGAAGCTGTTGATCCACTGACAGACGGAGGTAGGGACGGAGAGCTGTGTCAGTTTATTCTGAAGGGTGTCCGGGATGATGGTGTTAAAAGCAGAGCTGAAGTCTACAAACAGGATCCTCACATAAGTCCCTGGTCTGTCCAGATGCTGCAGGATGAAGTGCAGTCCCATGTTGACTGCATCATCCACACACCTGTTTGCTCTGTAGGCAAACTGCAGGGGGTCCAGTAAGGGTCCAGTGGAGGCCTTCAGATAAGCCAAAACCAGTCTTTCAAATTATTTCATGACCACAGACGTTAGAGCCACAGGTCTGTAGTCATTAAGTGACTCCTTATCCTTTTGTGTATTTGGCCTGTTTATACAAGACTTTATCCCCCATCCTGTAAGCATCTTCTTTGGCCTGACGGAGCTGTCTGAGTTTTGCTGTGAACCATGGTTTGTCGTTGTTGTAGTTTAAACGAGTCCTGGTAGGAATACAAAAATGTGGCTAATGTTTTAGCACATCTGATCTCTTCTGGAAGCTGGATCCAACTGTGGGCGACATAATAGCTAAAAGTGGACTCCCCTTGTTTTGTGTGAACCCTTGGTATTTCTAGCTGACTCAATCCTAATGATCTGAGTGGTCTGTTAGGTTTATATTCAGTGAGCATGTCAGCAATGTATTTAGGTCCTAGGCCATTGAGTGACTTATAAACGAGTAAAAGTACTTTAAAATCAATCCTAAATGTAACTGGAAGCCAGTGTAAGGACCTGAGGACTGGTGTGATATGCTCAGATTTTCTGGTTCTAGTCAGAATCCTGGCAGCAGCGTTCTGGTTGAGCTGCAGCTGTCTAATAGTCTTCTTTGGAAGGCCGGTGAGGAGACCATTACAATAATCCACCCTGCTAGTGATAAAGGCATGAACAAGTTTCTCCAAGTCTTGACTGGAAACAAAACATCTAATTCTTGCAATGTTTTTGAGATGATAGTATGCTGATTTAGTTATTGCTTTGACATGACTACTAAAACTAAGGTCTGTCTCCAGAATCACCCCAAGATTTTTGACTTGATTTTTAGTTGTTTGACCCCTAGAGTCAAGGTATGCATTCACCTTGAGAACTTCATCTTTGTTTCCAAATGCAATGACTTCAGTTTTCTCCTTGTTTTGGCACATCCAACTGTTAATTTCATCAATGCATTGGTAGAGGGAGTCAATGGGGCTATAATCATTTGGAGATAAGGCTAGGTAAATCTGGGTATCATCAGCATAGCTGTGATAGGCAATTTGGTTCTTCCTCATTATCTGACTTAGTGGGAGCATATACAAGCTAAACAAGAGCGGAGCAAGAATTGAGCCTTGTGGGACTCTGCATGTCATGGCCATCCACTTAGACTTATGCTCTCCTATACTCACATAATAACCTCTCCCTTCTAAGTATGACCTGAACCATTTGAGTGCCATCCCAGAAAGCCCGACCCAGTTTTCCAGTCTCTCTAGAAGTATGTTATGATCGACAGTGTCAAATGCCGCACTAAGATCTAGTAGTACCAGCACTGATATTTTGCCAGAATCAGAATTAAAGCGAATATAATTTATTATCTTAATGAGTGCTGTCTCTGTGCTGTGATGCACTCGGAAACCAGATTGAAAATTATCCAGGTATCCATTTGAGTTTAAGTAGTTGTTCAGCTGATTAAAAACTACCTTTTCAATAATCTTATCTATGAAAGGAAGATTTGATATTGATCTATAGTTGCTCAACATGGTGTTATCAAGATTGCGCTTTTTCAGAAGGGGCTTAACAACTGCAGTTTTTAGGGAGTTTGGAAAAGTCCCAGAAAGAAGTGAGGCGTTCACCACTTCTAAGAGATCAGCCTCTAAACAGTTAAGCACACTTTTGAAAAAAGATGTGGGAAGTGAGTCAAGATAGCAGGTTGACGATTTAAGATGCTGTAGTATTTCTTCCAAAATGTTGCTATCAATTGCTTCAAAAACAGACTTAGTCACTTCTTTTAGAAATTGCGGTCGAATCTGTGTGACCTCTGCATAACTTGAGGATGTGCCAATCTCCTTTCTGATATTACTGATCTTCTCAGAAAAGAAGGAAGCAAACTCATTGCATTTGCTGTCGGAGAGCATTTCACTGGGAATCTGACTTGGGGGGGTTTGTCAGTCTCTCAACAGTCGCAAAAAGAGTGCGAGTGTTGTTTAAGTTACTGTTTATAAGGTTTGAGAAGAAGGTCTGTCTAGCTGTGGCTAGTTCCACATTGAAAGCATGAAGGCTGTCTTTATAGATGCTATAGTGAATTTCAAGTTTCGTCTTCCGCCACATCCGCTCAGCTTTTCTGCATTGTCTTTTCATACTCTGAACTGCTGTTGATTTTCTCCAAAATTATTTTTGTCTGCCAGTCTTCTTGCTGACCTTTATCGGAGCAATATCATCAATAACATTCTTAACTTTTAAGTTAAATTAATCCAGGAGAAGATCAACAGAGTCTGCAGAAATGCTTGGTGTTAAAGATATTGCATTCATAAATAGCACACTAGTGTTCTCATTAATGCATCTCTTTCTGACAGAGACAGATCTAGATTCAGTTGTGACAGAGATCAATATATCAAAGAAAATACAGAAGTGATCAGACAGTGCTACATCCTTAGTGCATAAATGCAATGGATGAAATGTTTAGACCTCTACTGATGAGTAAATATAGAGTGTGTCCACGATTGTGGACACACTCTAGATTGTTTCTAGGCAATCTAGAAAAGCAGGATTCGCACAGCTCTGACAGTGTGTGCACACATCTATGTGTTGCCATTCATCCACATTAAAACAGAGTGGACAGTGAAATTGCTGTAAATACAGAGTGATACGGAAGAAAGACAAAAAAAAATCAAACCTGCTTTAAAACCCAGCAACACAACTGTAGCTGTATAACTTTACAACAGCAACAATGCTTTAACAAAAAAGCAAAACAGCAAGATTATTTGACATCAATTTTTTTTTTTTTAAATGCTGTCTAATCGCTCTCGCAGTACTTTGATGTCACACACAGAACGGTCTGTGCAGTGCTGCTTCAAGTCCAACACCCAGTACCGCCGCTCCCTATATGCAGAGTACGCAGTCTGTGTAGGGCACCAACTCCCAGGGGGGCACCATCCTAGTTGCTCCAAAAAAAAAAAAAGCTCGCACCTCATGTTCGCGGCTGAATGCAAATGATCATAATTGATGAACAACTATGCCCGCGAACACAGATCAGCAATCCGCCGCCAAGAAAAAAATATAATAATAAAAAAGATGAAAATGAAGCCCGTGCTTCACTTTCAGGTAACGTTAGGCTACATTCATAATCCTGTGAAACTTTTTTGGGTGTTGAGGTTACTAACGGGTTTTAATGTCGGTAATAATTTCACCACCACCAACGCATCTAATATTCTCTCCAAGTTTCCATGTTCCCTTATGAAAGTTAGCCATGGTTTTAACACGAATAATACTAAAAAAAACATGGTTCTTGTAGCCATTGTAACCGCAAATTAACCATGGTTTTGTTACTTCAAATAATAATTTACAAAGAAGTATTAAGATAATATTTTTTGTGGTTATAAAAACAAACCTATGCCAACAACAGCCTTTAAAATGACTTAAAATGCACTATATAAAAACAATAAGGCAACCCTGCTGAAAAGAAACAATAGAACCATCACAAAAAATTCTAATAGCATCACAAATGAATCACAAATACCATTACAAACATTACAAACCATAAACTTTTAACCATTAAAAAAACGGTTTTCTGTAGTGTGTTTTGGAACACATTCCATTAGGATTTATTGGTTTTAACCATAGACTGTAAAAAAAATGGACGTAGTGTCCGTGACATCACTCGTAGGTTTCTGAAGAGCATTTTTGAAGCCTAAAGTGGGCGGAGTCGACTGCCGCCATCTTGGCAGCGCGTCACCATGCGTCACTCCCGGATAATCGAAAATGGGCAAAAAGGCGGGACGTGGATGAAGCTGAGCTGAAACCACGCCTGTCTATAGTGACCGCAGTGCTGCTGTGCAAAGACAAAACACCATAACTTAGTTTTTGGTCGAAAAAGAGTTATTGATAATTTTGGGACATTAATGACCTCCTTTAACGTGTATAAGTATCATGGAGAAAAGCCCCGGAGAAACCAAGGCAGAAGTATAACATCAGTTACCGCTCTTTGATTTTGTTTTGGAAAGCTCAAAGACGGTGCTCTGCATTTGTTTGCATTCATTCGTCAATACTGTGCCAGCCTGGAATTATACGGTATTCTGCCTTTGTTTTACTGTCCATTAAAGTCAAACTCAATTAAAGTCAAAGGACTCAAATGCCATGACAGCGTATCACACATACAATCAATAACTGTTCGCAATTAAATCCGTTTCCTTCCTTTTCTTGTAAGTCGATAAAATCCATTGCAATGAACGTCATCGGAGATGTTTGATTCACAATCATTCGGAGCATTATCCCTGCTATATATTATTCAGGCTGGAGTTTCACTCTCTGGAGCAGAGCGGCAATCCACCTGTCACTCAAGTGGCCACGCCCTTAATTATGCAGAACTTTAAGGCTTTATAATTTAAACGGATGAGTTTTAAAAAAATCTATGGGATTGACTCCCTTTTGCAGCCAGCCTCCAGTGGCCAGTCGATGAATTGCAGTTTTAGTCACTTCCGTGTTGGCTTCACGAGAGAGAGCGGGAGGTTGCCGCTTGGTTTTAACAAGCCACCAAGAAGGTGACCAGTAGAGACCAACAGGGTGGAAAAAAACAAGTGGACATCACAACCCTTACAAAAACGAAACATGGTTTTATCGTAGTAAAACTGCTTAATTTTCTTTTGCATGATTTCTGAATGCTTGAAACTATAAAATCAATCAGACAACTGCATTAATAAAATCATAGCCATAGGTAACTGTCTAGAGCTACAATTGTAATTTTTAAATAATGCAATTTAATTACAATTTATTTAATTATTTACTTTTATATTTTATTAAAGTTCTATTTTGATCCCTATAGTATTTTTTTTTTTTACTTCCATATTTAAGGGAGGGGGCACAACAATACAATCCTGTTAAGGGCACCCATTTGGCTAGCAGCGGCCCTGCCAACACCTATTGTGTTTTATTAGGAGATGCACAACAGTTCTTCTGTGGCTTTATAGGTAATATTTTCACTTACACAATTTAACAAAATCAGAAAATATTGTGTCTACTATATACCACAATATTAACTTCTTATTATTGAATTGTTTTAAATAAATATCACATTTGCTACTGGTCAGTGTTCAAAAAATGCTGGGAAATCACTTCATGTAACCCTACAAGAGTGATTACTGATAGGGGGATCACATGACCCTTTGACGGCGATGCAGGCTTAGTCTTTCGCTCTGCCCACTTTGCCACATATTTTATGATCCTGTCAGTAAAACTTAAACCACTCTGCATTGGACCCATCATGAGTGCTAAGGCAGACAAAGGGGATCGGAAAAGAGAGATTGAGCAATCGCCAATGAAGAAAAAAAATTTGAGGCCATAGCTACCGAGACGAAGCAGACACGTGACCGCGTTGATTCTGTTCAGGCAGCGTCGCGTGAAGATAAGAGGACAGTCACGGACTTAAAGGATCAGCTGGAGCGACTCACCGAGAAGATGACAGATATGGAGGACAGGTGCAGAAGGAACAACGTAAGACTGGTGGGGCTGCCAGAAGGGATGGAGGGTCCCGACGCAGCTGGTTTCCTCAGAGCTAATCTTTCCAAGTGGATTCCTTCCTTGAGGGGCCGTGACATTGAGATTGATCGGGCGCATCGCATGTATGACGGAGGGAGGGGCTCCGATCGGCCGCGCACTCTCATCTTCCGTGTACTAAGATGGCATGACAGATCGGAAATCCTGAAAGGTGCCAGGCAGGCTTATCCGGTGAAATGCGCACAGAACAATGTCACACTGCTATTTTTTCCCGACTTTAGTCCAGCTACAGCGATCAGGAGAAAGGCATTTGGTCCGGTTTTGAAGAAGATGACAGCGCTTGGTCTCCAGCCCTTCCTCATCTATCCGGCGGTAATTAATCTACGGCACAAGGGTGAGCAGAGGAGCTTCGATTCTCTTCAGAAAGCGGAGGATTTTGTCAGCTCCCTGTCTCAGCGGAGAACGTATGCCGCAGCTCTGCGGGGGGGACGACGGGGGAGAAGCGGACACTGTTTCTCCAGCCCAGCGGGAGGGGCTTGACGGCCGGGATGGACATGGTCCTAGCTGCCCAGGAGGGGATGATGGCAGGATGAACATGGACGCTTGCTAAACCTATTTTTTGCTTTTTCTTCTCTCCTCTCTTCTACTGGGATATTGTCCCAATATATCCGGTACAACGATCTCTTTGCTGGTAAGACTGACACTCCTTTTTTTCTTTTTTGGAGGGGACTAATGGAGAGTAGGTTTAATTAAAAAAAAAATTTTTTGTCTGTGTGAGCGTTTCGGGAGACATGTCTTGCGTTGGAGTGGATCGGTCACGAACCATCACTATTTTTTGTTGCTCAGTCAGACCTATGTTCTCGGTAATATGCGGTCTGAGATGTTTCTTGTTTATGGTTGTCAGTTGTTCATGTTTTTATGTTGTTTTTGTTTGTTACAACAGACATTTTTGGTATCTAAAATGCACATCAGCGTTTACATGTTATTTACAGAATGGAAGTGCTTCTGTTTTTTTTATTTATTGAATACAATCTTGGGATTATGAATATTCAATGCATACTCTAAATATTTTATCACTGAATGTGAAAGGTTTAAATTCTGCTGTTAAACGAACCCGTGTGTTAGAATATTTACACCGTAAATCTATCTCCTGTGCCCTAATTCAAGAGACACATTTAAAACAATCTGACGTGGCACGTTTCCAGAATAAGTATTACAAATTAATAGCTTTTTCCTGCGCTCAAAATAAAACTAAGGGGGTGCTTATCCTTGTTAACCGGAAGTTAAATTTAACGATTGAACACCTTGGTAGTGATGAGAAGGGTAGATTTGTTTTTATCCGATGCAAAATATATAATAATAGGTTAGCATTGGTCTCTGTTTATGGTCCGAATGAGACAGACAGTGCATTCCTTACACAGATTTCCAAAACTCTACTTGAGGAGATTGATTGCCCTCTAGTGGTGGGTGGTGATTTTAATGCTGTCATAAATCCTGCTTTAGATAAATCTCAATCTGATTCAACAGCCAATCCATCCTCTAAATTACTGAATAAATTTATCACTGAGCTTAACTTAATCGATCTTTGGAGAATTCAGAATACTAAAGCTAAGGACTTCACTTTTTTTTCTAATAGACACAAGACTTTCTCTAGGATAGACTACATATTTCTCAGCCCATCTTTAATTTCGTCTAATTCCTCCATCTCTATATTACCAATTTTATTATCTGATCATTCTGCTGTGTTGTGCAGTGTTCCTCTTTCCGATGTTAAAGCCAAGTCCCCTAGATGGCGCTTTAACATATCATTATTAAGTAATCAGACTTTCATTACTTCTCTAAAAGAATATATTAAGGAATTTCTTGAAATTAATATGCCCTCTGATGTGGATCCTCAAATACTGTGGGAAACGACTAAGTGTGCTATACGAGGTTTCTGTATATCTTTCTCTTCTACTCTTGCCAAA
Source organism: Schizothorax lantsangensis (assembly GCA_027422415.1). Lineage (NCBI taxonomy): Eukaryota > Metazoa > Chordata > Actinopteri > Cypriniformes > Cyprinidae > Schizothorax > Schizothorax lantsangensis. Next base: position 19,221 of record JAPDDO010000425.1, read on the forward strand.
GCGAAAACTCACCAATTTACACAATTAGAAAATAAAATCCAAACATTACAAAACCTACAAAAACAACATTTTACTGAGCAACAGGCTACACAGCTGTCCTCTTTAAAAGAAGAATATGATTTACTTTCACACTCAAAGGCAGAATTTATTTTACATAGGACTAGGCAAAAATATTATTTTGAATCAGAGAGACCTAGTCATTTATTGGCCCTTAGGCTGAAAGAATGCGAGTCTAAGGCATATATTAGCGCAATAAAATCATTGGATGATCAGGTCACCACGAATCCTTTGGCAATTAATGACATATTTAAAGGTTTTTACACAAATCTGTATAAAGCTGAAACAGATTTTGATGAACCAATTTGTAAGCAGTATTTAGATAAATTGGAACTGCCTCGGATCTCACAGATAGATAAAGAATCTTTGGAGGCCCCATTAAGTTTGGAGGAACTCCACGTCTCTCTAAAAAGCCTTCAAAAGGGCAAATCACGGGTCTAGATGGTCTCCCCCTGAATTATATTTAGAAATTTGGGATTTGGTAGGGATACCTATGCTCAACTCATTTAATTTTGCAATTGAACATGGGGTATTTCATAGAGATCAAAAAAACTTCACTGATTTCATTACTTCTTAAAAAAGGGAAAGATCCATTAGATTGTTCCAGCTACAAACCGATTTCGCTTATCCCATGTGATCTAAAAATCTATGCTAAAGTTTTTGCTTCTCGTATGGAGAAGGTAATTCATAGTCTGATCAAGGAGGACAAAACCGGTTTCATCAAGGGGCGCAATGCATCTGACAATATGCGTCGACTCCTTCATATTCTTGACTTTGCGGACTCCCACCCAACCCCTTGTGCAGTCTTTTCACTTGACGCAGAAAAAGCCTTTGACAGGCTAGAGTGGAATTATATGTGGGCAGTTCTGCAATGTTTCGGCTTCGGTGAACACTTCATTTCTATGATTAAGACATTATACCACCCACCTGCAGCATCAGTCATAACTGGTAATATTATTTTCCCCTCATTCCCTTTACAGCGGGAAACGAGGCAGGGGTGTCCGCTTTCCCCTTATTGTTTTGTCTATCTCTTGAACCCTTAGCGCAAGCCATCAGGAAATCTGAAGTATCGATTAAGATTCATGATAATAATCATAGTATTTCATTATACGCTGATGATATTATTCTATATTTAGACCACTTTGATGTTTCAGTCTCTAGTATAATTAAGGAATTTGATAATTTTAGTAGCCTATCAGGATATAAAATAAATTGGAGCAAATCTGCTTTAATGCCAATTAACAATGTTAAGGTTAATTCTTCTATTCCCTCATTTATCCCTATTAAGGAATCTTTCATCTATTTGGGCATTACCATATATAAAAACATTCATAAGATTGCCAGAGACAATTTTAATAACATTTTAGTTAAGGTCAAAAATGACATTCAAAGATGGAAGAATCTTAAAGTCTCTCTCCAAGGAAGAATCTCCACTGTTAAGATGAATTTGTTACCTCGATTTAATTTTTTTTCTCTATGCTACCACTTTCTCCCCCTCCAGGTTACTTTAAGGAGATCAACTCCATAATTTCTAAGTTTATCTAGAATGATAAATGTCCCAGAATAAAACTTACCACATTACAACATCCTAATAGTGCAGGAGGACTAGCTGTACCAAATTTTGAATTATATTATTGGTCGTTCCAGCTTAAGGCTCTTCATAATTGGGTTGATCCTCAATCTACAGTTTCATGGAGAGTGATTGAAGCTGACAAGGTTAAACCAAATAGACTTCAAGATATTTTATTTACTGGCACAGGAAAAAAAGGGGATAATTATAAATTTGGTCCGGTTGTGGCTAACTCTATTAAAATCTGGAAAACGGTTGAACGTCGGATAGGTGGACCCTTCAAATTTTGTAACAGTACTCCTTTATGGCACAATTTTAATTTTGTATGTGGAAATCGTCCATTTGTCCAACCCTCTTGGTCTTCTTTAGGTGTAAACACGTGCGGTGATATATATGATAACCAGGGCCTCTGTTCATTTCAGACATTAAGAACCAAATTTTGTCTACCAGCATCTGCATATTTTGTCTTTCTTCAGTTACGTTCTGCTCTCAAAGCGTATGGCGTTCCGTGGGCATCTTCTATTTCCTCTCATCCTATGCGGGACTGGATTGCACCATCTGCTGGTCGGCCATCTGTTTCCTTAATATATAATAAAATTATTGATTGCATTACAAAACCTCTTTCTATTAAAACTATTTGGAATAGGGAATTATCTGACCTTAATTTATCTGTCGACTGGGAGAGAGTATGGTCTAATCTCAGCTTAACATCTAAAAATCTGGCTCATCATCTTATTCACTTCAAAGTCATTCATAGAGCATACAGTACATAACTCCTTACAAAAGATTTAAAATGAAACTACAGTCAAATTTGAACTGCCATATATGTAACACTACATCATCAGGCACTTTTCTGCATATGTTTTGGGAATGTCCTGTCGTCATCAGTCTATGGACACATGTAAACCTGGTTTTGTCATCATTACTGCGAATTGAATGGTCTGTTAACCCAAGTTTGTGTCTCCTTAATGATGATTCTGGTCTCTGTATTAATTCAATGCAAAAGAGAATGTTGTTTGCTGGTTTTACAGCTGCGAAGAAGACAATAATCCAGAACTGGTTTACACCACACATGTGTAGAAAAACATATTGGATCCGTAGCCTCCTGCAAATAGTGTCTTGTGAATGTACAACGGCGCGAGTTGGTGGGGCCAGGCCCTCGACCATTGATGCTTGGCAATGTTTTTTGATGGATATACGTGATTGTATAAAGGAGTGACTTTTGTGTTTTTATTGTCCTTCCCTCTCTCCCTCCCTTTTGATTGGACCTTGAGATGTTGAAAATGTGTCTGTTGTTTTGTTTTGTTATATTTTGGATGTTATGTTGTGTTATGTGTGAAAAAAAAAAAAAAAAACTGTTGATAACAAAAAAAGAGTGATTACTGATAAACTGTCTGAAAAAAAGAAAGTCACGTTTTAGAGAAGAAAAAAATCACTCACTGACTTTCAAAGCTGCTACATAGTAACGACTTTCTACTTCCAGGACCTTGATAGAAATGTAGTGGAGTGAAAAGTACAATATTTGTCTTTCAAATGTAGTGAAGTTAAATTCATAAGTTTCCAGAAAAAATAAAACTCAAGTAAAGTACAGATACTCAAAGTGTACTTAAGTACAATACTCAAGTAAATGCACTTAGTTACTGTCCGCCTCTGGTTTGCAGCTCCTGTTCTGGTTACCCGGACCATGAATTTCAGTGACGGTTCAATGACCTGCCAAAACCGCATCAGATGGTCATAAGACGAAAACCTGTAAATAGTGAAAATGTTAAAGCATTGACATTTCTTGCATTTTAGCAGCATACATGTTATTACATATACAGGTTCTTATTTTGACAGTGCACACCAGTTTGTCAAAAGTCAGAGATGAACCTTAACTAGGAAGTAACTTTCTGAACCAAGTCAACCAAGTCAGGCTGCAGAGCTGTGCTGTAATCGTGGTCGTTGGTAGATATATGGTCAGCGTCTTCCCCAGTTTCCATACACTCTGGTTTTGTTCTCCTTTCCCAAACCCCAAGCCTTCTCACTCCAAGAGAGTAGTTATTCCAAGGGAACAGCGGCACCAGGCTTCAGTCTTCGCCTGCCTCCTACTTCAGCAGGCTCGGTGATCTCTTCTGGCACAAAGTGCCGACTACACACCCGTGTATGGTGAGATATAATTAAATTGTCTCTTCTTATATTAATTATCCATTTCTTTCTCTGTTGTACGTCAGAAGGGAACGTATGAAAACTAACGGTTAAATTAAATTTAGCTGAGGACGAACATTGAGGGACACAACAGTGCTAAGCTGTCGTCCCCTCACGACGCTGAAATTTAAACGCCGCCTTCATTTCGTTAAGGTAAGCTATTGTTACTTTGTTTTCACATATAGATCGAATAATAAGTTACATAAATAACTTATAGTTCTGACTTTGTGTCTATTTAACTGATTTGAAGGTGCCGCCCTCTAACCTGTAACCACAACAGCAAATGACCTTGCACCAGAAGTTTATGAGCTGGCTTATCTTGATGCGGAAGTTCGAAAGAACGCTCTGTAAATAAGGTCAATTCCAGAGGGGAACGGAATCGACTGCTACACTGGGGCATCGGCTGCATTAGTAAAATTAATTAGTATCACATGGATATGCTAGATGAAACTGACAAAGCGGATCATAAATAACGATTAACACAAAGTTTAAAACTATTGTAATATAGTGAATGGGTGGGTTTGTCTTACCTGTTGCTTTAGTTTCTGTGGCGCGAGTGTCAGTTAGATCTGTCAGCCGTCTTCCTGGTTTAAAAGACAAAAATCACCGGACTTGTTTGTCTGTGTCCGACTGAGAAAGAAAATCACATTTTTTTTAATTTATTTTCCAACTGACAAACTGTGGTGTAAAACACTGCATATTTAAGACTTGCCGTTGATAACTTTGATGCAATGGCGTGTTAGTTCCTCTTTGCTAGGGGCAGTCGTGGCCTAATGGTTAGAGAGTCGGACTTGTAACCCAAAGGTTGCGAGTTCGAGGCTCGTGCAAGCAGGAATTGTAGGTGGGGGGAGTGAATGTACAGCGCTCTCTCCACCTTCAATACCATGACTGAGGTGCCCTTGAGCAAGGCACCGAACCCCCAACTGCTCCCTGGGCGCCGCAGCATAAATGGCTGCCCACTGCTCCGGGTGTGTGTTCACGGTGTGTGTGTGTTCACTGCTGTGTGTGTGCACTTTGGATGGGATAAATGCAGAGCACAAATTCCGAGTATGGGTTACCATTCTTGGCCATATGTCACGTCACTTTCACACTTTCACTTTGCATTAGCGTTGCTGAGCTGGTTAAAATAATAAGATACGAAAATAAATCATAAACGTTCAAAAGTGCTTTAAATAGGAATAAAGAAGCTTGAAATGCTTACCTTTTTCTTTTTGTGACTCTTTGAGTGAGCTCAGCTCAGCTGTGATTGGACGGGCTGACGTCACGGGACTGACAAGAAAACGGCCGTGGTTTTTGAATCTTTTTAGGAAACACACTAAAAATATATATTTTGCCATAGCCTAAGTAAACGTTATTACATTAAAAAATGCTTAATGTAGGCATAATATGAAAGATTAAAGTGTACACTGAAATTATTATTATTATTTTTTTTTTTTAAGATAAGTGGTTGCAAACAATTTATTTTAGCTACATTTAAATACAAAAATGTTGAAAGTTAGTCAACTAAATTTGTTTATTTAAATGTAGCTAAAATAAATTGATTGCAACCACTTCCCTTAAATTTTTTTAGTAAATTCAATGAATCATTTTTCCAGTGAAATATAGTAAATATTAGTAAATATATAAATATAAATATTAAATAGGCTATATTTACTATTGTTAATGTATTTATTTGATTAGCTTTTAATTAGTTATAATAACCTACAGCCCTATACTCTATAAACATATTTTCTCCAAAAACATTATTTAAAAGAAAAGAAAAAGTAAGTAACAGAAAAGGGTTGTTTCAAGTCTGTTCAGTGCAGTCATGTTTGAACGGGAAACCTGATATTCAATTAAATTCAAGTTTATTTGTATAGCGCTTTTTACGATACAATCGTTGCAAAGCGCTTTACAGGAAATTAAGTTTCTACAATATATTTATACATTGTAGAAACTTAATATATTAACTTATGGCAAAATTTGTTAATTCTGTATGTTGTTGGGGGATCAGAGGTTGGCATCCTCTGAGGTCCTCTGAGGGGTTGGCATCATCTCTTCTCAGGTGTTTGGTCATCTCAGATCATTTAAGGGCTTGTGTAATTCCTAGTTACCACGGGATGTTAATCCCGTGGCAGAAACAGAGAGACAAAGAGACATAATTAGCGTAGCTGTTGTTCCATCCAAGCAAAAATTATTTGTTCAACCCAAGCTAAAGAATAATAATGTGCGTTTGATCAGATGTAACTGCAGTACAAGATTATGAGATGCATTATATGAATGCATTATGTGAATGCTTGGCTAAAGAGATGTGTCTTTAATCTAGATTTAAACAGAGCGAGTGTGTCTGAACCCCGAACGTTATCAGGAAGGCTATTCCAGAGTTTGGGAGACAAATATGAAAAAGCTCTACCTACTTTAGTGGACTTTGCTTTTCTAGGTACTACCAAGAGTCCAGAGTTTTGCGACCTTAGGGAGCGTGATAGATTATAGCGAGATAGAAGACTAGTTAGGTACGCAGGAGCTAAACCATTTAGGGCCTTATAGACAAGTAATACTATTTTGTAACTGATACGGAACTTAATAGGTAGCCAGTGCAGAGACTGTAAAATTGGGGTAATATAATCATATTTTCTTGACCTGGTAAGGAAACTAGGCTCTGCATTTTGGACTACCTGTAGCTTGTTTATTGAAGATGCAGGATAACCACCTAGCAGTGCATTACAATAGTCCAGTCAAGAGGTCATGAATGCATGAACTAGCTTTTCTACATCAGAAACAGGTAACATGTTCCGTAGCTTGGTAATGTTTCTAAGATGGAAGAATGCTGTTTTTGTAACATTGGAAATATGATTTTCAAAAGACAATTTGCTGTCTAATATAACACCCAGATTTTTGACTGTAGAGGAAGTAACAGGACATCCGTCTAGTTGCAAATTGTAATCCAAGAGATTCTGTGTACTGTTTTTTGGTCCAATAAGTAATATCTCAGTCTTATCTGAATTTAATAGGAGAAAATTATTGGTCATCCAATCTTTTACATTTTTAACACACTCGGTTAACTTAGATAATTTAGTAAATTTCAGATAAGTTTCATCTGGTCTTTTTGAGATATATAGTTGAGTATCATCAGCATAGCAATGGAAACTAATCCCGTATTTTCTAATAATATTACCAAGGGGCAACATGTATATTGAAAATAGCAGAGGACCTAGGACAGATCCTTGTGGTACTCCATACTTTACTGGTGATAATTGAGATGACCCCCTGTTTAAATAAACAAAGTGGTAGCGATCGGACAGGTAGGATCTAAAACCATCTTAAAGCCTGCCCTTGAATACCCGTAAGAGAGAGAATAAGGGCGGCTTGTCTCCAAAAATTTGATTTATTGCCCCTCATAAAAATCCCACCCAGTAAGTCCCCCAATCCCTCCCACCCTAACTGGACATCTGGTCTGGACACCTGTTGTACACCCCCCACCCACCCCCACCATCTAGAAGAGGAGTTGATTATTCAGTCCAGTGTGTTTAAGGAATTTATATGACTTGTGTGTGGGGGTCGTTGTTATGTGATTTAAACTTTAAATGGTGAAATCGTGTTAAGGAATTTATATGACTTGTGTTATGGGTCGTTGTTATGTGATTTAAACTTTAAATGGTGAAATCGTGTTAAAGGGTTGTTTTTATTAAAGTGTTTTTTCACATCAGATATATGTGTAAAACGTGCGATGATTGTTTTTTACCTACAACACGGCTTGTAGGGAAAAACGTTGTTAGGCAAAGCATTAGATACGTTAGTTTTTGCTATCGTTTGACAGAGTTAAATAAAAAGAAGAAGTGTTTTGTTCACAAAAAAAGCACCAAACACTAGAAAATGGTGTCTTATCTTACCGTGTTACAGTTTAAAGACCATACGGTTTAAAAGTAAAAAAGAGCCTTAAAATAAACGAATATCAGAGGGGTTTGTTCGTTAAAACAACGCTATCCTGCAGTAGTCAAAATCTCCGTGGTAGACGATCATTACAATTTAGACAAGTTAGTTACGATAGAAAAACGAAAAAGCTCCGAGTGTCTAGAGCTGATCCGCCAGACGAGCGCGCTCTGTCGCTGCCAGACTCCGAATGAGGGCCTGGAACCCCGGGTGACCAAACCACGCCTACGGCCGTCCCCTAACAGATGGGAGGAGAGGCGGACCAAAGATTAAATAATTAAAGTAATGTTTTTAACATTAGAACGAACCGTTATTTTAATAAATCTTTAACAGTTCTTTAATTAATGAAAACCTTCTCACTTTTAAAACTGTTTTTCCTTTTAAACAAACAACTCTAGTTCATAGGAAAAACGTTGTTTATTTTATTTTATTTGCTTAATTCGTCTATTCCTTTAATAGATCTTTGTTTTTTGTCAAGTTAAGATATAACCAGTCTTTTAAAAATTAGCTTATACAAGTTTTCCTTTTAAACAAAAAAATCGCTAATACACAGGCCTTTATTTTATTTAGTTATTCACAAATGATTCCTTTTATTTACTCTATTGTTTTTTGTCAAGTTAAGATATAACCAGACTTTTAAAAATTAGCTTATACAAGTTTTCCTTTTAAACAAAAAATCAGTAATACACAGATCTTTTATTTTTATTTAGTTATTCGCGCTTAATTCGTCTATTCTTTTAAACGGTCTTTGATTTTGTCAAACTTAAGACATCACGCTATGATGGCGGTATAAAAAATTAGGCTGACCTACGCAAGAGTCCTTTTAAACATAACCTCTGTATTGTTTTATTCAGTTATTTACACTTAATAACTTTATTTTACTCGTTGATTTTGTCAATCTTAACTTCCGATGCGGTTTGAAAGCATGCACGTACGCATACGCTCGTGTATGCTGACGCAAACAGGATTTCTCTGTGATTTTCCAGCCGTAAGGTCTGGGCCGGTGCGTTATCTATTAATTGAAACAGACAACAGAGAAATGCAAATATCACGTCTCAGGACGTTTCAGTGTCTGGCCTTATGATTACTGATGCGTTGTAACTCATTAGCAAACGAACTAGTTTTTGAGGGGGGTCTGGCATCGTAAATTTTGTTAGAAGGTTAGTTAAAACCCGTAGATCAAAGCATAGACATTGTGGCTATTTTATGACGTACACCTGCGTGTGTGAACTCTGTCAAAAGTTCGTTGGAACGGTTCATTGGATGGTCAACACGCACACACACACACACACACACACACACACACACACACACACACACACACACACACACACACACACACACACACACACACACACACACTCACTCCTACATTTAAACATTTAGACTTTTACAAATGAAAACTTTTAGAAGCACACCGGGTATCTGATGAAAAACAGGTTGATTAAACAACGATATGACTTGTTTTAACAAATACCTTTTTAGATCTTTCAAACCTAAAACCATGATGCTCTAAACAAACCGAGGATTAGAAGTAGGTAAATGATCCTCTGATGAACGCACGACGGTTACAGAGTCTTTCTTTATGAATCAGAGTTAAATTAGACTACGAGTTAGTCGTCATAAGGTTGTATGCAACAAAACTAATTCCTACAAATGTGTCACAGAATCATTACAGCAGTTTAGACTTTCTCTCTCACTTTAAAAAAGGTTTTATCAAACGTGTGTTTAAATGCAGCATGTTTATTTTTACACTATAATGGTTTATTTTATTAAAATAAAAACAACTGGTCTATATAGGTTTATTTTACTAAGATATGATCAAATAATTGACAGAGGAAATAGTTCAAATAATCGATAAGTCCTACTTATCAAACCTATTGGATGTGTCTGACGGTTTGTGACAAATATCTTACTGATACAGACGTGTTAAGATGTTAAGTATGTGTGAAAGATGTGTAAAGTTCAATAGTACTGTTAAAAATAGTAATATTGTAAATTATTATAAATTTTAAATATGTGTAAAATCGTATATGTTGTTTTTACTTTTTGTTGTTAAGAAATGTTTTTCATTTTAATCTAGCCTGTAGTTAATATATATGTACTGTATAAGAACAAATATACATTTTCACTTAAAACTTCTCTGTAAAATAATTACACCTACAGTTTTAAACATGTTTAAAAAGTTTTAAACATATTCTGGGGTCGCTAAAGTAAGTCATGATGTCTATGGTCTTCAAATTAAACTTTAGTTTTATTCTTTAATTTCTTTAAAATAGCCTGATGATAATGAAACCAAGTGTTTTTCTCACACGAGTAGATAACTCTTTGGATGTGTTTATGACAAACAAGTCATTTTTTACTTCAGAAAAGTTTTTCAAATGTATGACTGAACTTTTCTCATTTGACAGACCCGCGATGTTTAACAGCCGGAGGGAATACATTACACAACTATGTAATTTTTTTCTTACATAGTTAGTTTTAGTCATATTAGCAAGACTTCAGATGGTCGTTCACAATTGTTTGTTGGACTGTGTATGTTTTTAGGTGAAGACAACTCTTTGTGAGATGTCATCATAATAGGAATAAATGAAAATCAAGAAATTAAGTAACAGCCTTTTGTCTTTGAGATATTTATTTTAGTGCAAACTGTCCACACATGAAGCATCAACACGAAAATCAAGTATTGCGGTCTTACCCTTAAAACTATTACATTTAGTTCATTTAATCATTTAAGTTTGAGCATGTTAAATTTCCACGCTCTTGTAAAGAGTATTGATACATATCATCCACAATCATCCAAGAGACAAAATCACTAAGTATAGCAAGACAAGAAAATGTTTATAAAGCAGATAGAATTCAGGAACCTAAGCAGTTGTGAAAGTTTATTAAACGCGTATTTGTAAATTATGTTTTTTACTCCGCTGGATTTAGTCATATAGCTCAGATAACAGACGACACAATTCACATTTCGTTTCTATGTCTGTATTGTTTTAAGGCTCCAACACAAATTTATGCTAATCCTTGCATGGGAAAGTGTGCATGACGAGTACATACTTAATCATTTAAGAAAATCATTGAACATTTGACTGAAGTTTTTATTATTTTGACAAACCGTCAATTCAAATTACTTCCCTCGAGGCGCTTGTCCACAGAATCTTTTTCAACACAACGACATTAAAGAATGTTATCAGTCACTATCGCCAGCTTCTGTGACTCAAATTAAGCGACATCTCTGGTGTACGTAAGCATGTACAATGGGTGCATGTGGTAAACATCTTTGTTTTTCCAATTCTGTCATATTTGTTAGATGTAATGTAAACAATATTTTGATAACTATGATGTTCCAAGTTTTTGTAAAGGTTATAGAAAGAATTCAAACATAATCTTTACATAGGAATTATCTTTGCTCAAAGCGAATTGACTAAAATCATTGAATTACGAAATGCAAAAGCGTATACATCATTTAAGAAAAAGCGCTATAATGTATACAGAAATCCTCCTCTTGATCTATTGTGACTGACATTTTACTAAGGCAGACGATCAGGATTATGGATGACACGGCTCACATTTTGCTTGTCGGGCCTGTATATGTCATTACTTTGACTGTACGGTAGGTGAGGCCTTCTCTCTGTGAGCCATCAGCATTCAGTGTTTATAGAAATAAATGAAAATTAAGAAAAATTTCTTGAGAGTGTATGACTAAGTCGGTATGGTTTAGCGGTTAGGATCATATGGTCCCATATGGTCTAGCGGTTAGGATTCCTGGTTTTCAACCAGGTGGCCCGGGTTCAACTCCCGGTGTGGGAAGTAATGTTTTGGGGAGTCGTGACCTAAGGGTTAGAGAGTCGTCCTTGTAATCCAAAGGTAATATTCTCGTGTGTGTATGTGTTCATTGCTGTGTGTGTGTGGGCACTTTGGAGGGGTTAAATGCAGAGCACGAATTCCGAGTATGGATCACCATTTATTTATATACATCTATTTGATGTGAGACCCCCCATTAAGTTTAGACACGAAAATTAAGGCGTTCTGTTTTACACTTACAACTGAAACATATCTAAACATTGTGGTCAAAGCTACATATTCAGTAAGTTTGACGTTGTACGCAGTATTGAAAAGGCTACAGACACAAAATATCAAGGATTTTATTTATTGTTTTGTAACTCAAGAGTCCAAGTCACTAAGAAAAGTATCATATGAATACAGAAAACCCGCACACGAGCATCTGGGTATATTTTTGTAAATGTTGTTTTAAATTACTTTTTTCTCACGCCACTACATCTAGAGCTCTTGTTCAGATAGCGATGACGATGTGCACATTTTATTCGTCGTACTCATTTCTTTCAACATTACCCTTTGAAAAGGTTACAGACACAGTCGTTTATACAGGACATATGTTTGCACAACAGAAACATGTATCGGCATAACAAAAAACCTAATACTGAAATCCTCTCTTCTAAATATATTGTTAAAGTTGTAACGTTGCTTTTGATGGATTGCCCCGCTAGATGATACCAGTCTATGCATTTCATTGTTTTTAGATGAAGACTATTCTCAGAAACTGGTCAAACATGTCACGAGTGTTTGCAGGAAAACATTATAAGATAATAAAAGGATAGTCCTTCTACAAGAGATTGTTTTAACTGAGATTGTGACGTACTGTAGAGCTTTTTTCGGGTCTGTCTACAAAGAGGCCACGAGACACAATAGATCTTACTATTTCTCTGTTACGTGTATATCTATTTCATTTAGAAGGCAAAGTTGCGCATTACAAGTTGAAGATACTGTGGAAACAGTATTTTCTTTGCACACGTCTCTAAACATGACTTTAATAAATAAATCACAGACGTCATGTAGTTAATTCATTGAAAGGTGCATGTTTTTGACCGTTTTAGACGGTCTGCACCAGCACACAGACACATGTTTTAAGTATTCATCTGACCAAAAGGTTTGATCCTGGGGAAACAGCAACTGTGTGTTGTCATGATTGTCTTCAGAATTGAACCGCCTTTATTTAAACAATGTAACATGAAGCTACTGTATTCAACAGCACAGTCCCTTGAAATATTGCAGTATAGCTTTTTTCCCTTCTAAATATCTAAACATGTATTTAGCTTAAATATTAGTTGTTAAGTGTTTACAAAGTTGTCATGCCTGTTGTTGAATTTATAACATATATTTCACCAAACCTAGAGGACTGAAAATAGGTTTAGCATAAGTCCGCATTTCAGCTGTTAGCCTGAAAATGTAAGACAAGTGAGATTTCATTACTGTGATAATCTACAGAATGCGAAACAAGCTCGCAGTTACATTAGAGTTTTGGATTCTAGTTTATGTTGAATATTGTTTGGTACTGTTCCACAGGTTTAACACCTCATTACTTGAAGACACGTACTGTATAAATTACAAAGTTTTCCGCCGTAGTAGGCCGTCTCTGAAACCAGACCGAAAAAATTAGCTTGAGACTTAGTTGTAGTAGTATGAAAATCGTTGTGTTTTTATCTTTCTATGTTTTGTTTGTGTTGTTCTGATCCACGGTTTCATTTTTAACATCACAGTTCGTATTGTATTGTCATGTGTGATTGTAAAAGTTGTGTGTGAGTGTCTTGTTGTTGTTGTTTTTTTTTGTTGTTTTTTGCAAACAGTACCGCTGTAACGTTAGCGATCTCTTTGTGTTCTTGGCTTCTCTTTGTTCACATTCGTCAATATTTATGTGAATTTGTGTGATTAAATGAAGTATTTAACAAAATTGTGGGGTAATGTGTGTGAATATAGAATGCTGCACAAGGCTCTTTGAAAATATTTGATCTTGAAATATACATGTAGCAGTCGGAATCATTTAAGATTAATAATAATACAATTAACACATTAACATTTTACAGGATATGTGAATGTGAGTTCTTGGCTGTTTTGTACATTATTAAATTAAAATAATTCTATTAAACAGGGTGCATTTACCAGCAAGATCATTTTAATGACTTGTTCACAAGAAAACATAAGATTGTTTAAGAGATAATAATCTCACTGAATGTATCAAAGCATCCAATGTTTATGACTACTGAAGGCGCCACATCCTTGTTTTTTCACACCCACAGGCCCTACCTACGTTCAAAATTTGGTATTCGGCCACATAGTTAACCGGAGAAGACATTTACGTTATATTATTAATACTATCCTAGTTTATATAAGATACAATATAATGTCATGAGATAATTATTTCTGTCTACATTCGTACATTCTATTCAGCTCCTCATTTTCCTTTTTATTAAATTGTTTGAAATTAAAAAAGACTTGTAAACGATAACGAGTTGATTCAACTTTATTTCAACAATATATCGATGAACATACATTGAATTAGTGAAGAAAACGATCAAATCACAGTTACACACAGTGGTCTAGCCAGAAAAGAAAATCTCTGACGGCCAATACGTTTTTGTGTAAAATGAAATTGACCTGCGATTCAATAATTTCACATATCACGGATTCAAAATTTTTTGCAACCAGCGACGAGCATAAATCTGTTACACACGTACACAGACAGAGAACCTCGTGAATTCCCATCTGATCCCTACGTTCAGTCATCACATCCAGAATTTCTCTGGTGGTTATACAGACCGGCTCTTTGCTGTAAATAAACATGCTAGCCAAATCAGGCCATGGGTTATTTTTTTTTAGGCTTCTTACAAAGACCATTTCATTCTTGAGATTTTTTACACGCTTGGTATCTTCCGTACAATCATGATTCGGATCGCAAGTATGCTCGATGACCGTTTGCATCAGTTTAATCATCTGTCCTCGGTAATGCGGTTTGTACGCAGTGTCTATGAAGTCAATTAAATGACATGTTTTCCCCGCGGGGCAGCCGCACCTCAGCTGATCATCCGTAGTTGCGGCAGAACTCCGGTCACGCTCCATCAGCTTTTGCGTAGCGTCAGACATCCTGTTCAGAATTCAATTCTCTCCAAGAGATAAACTTTGTTCCCTAAACGATTGTCGCCGATCCGGACTGTCCACTCCTTGTGCAATTTCAATTTCAGCTTCAATTTCCGGTTATGGTTCAGATCCGTCGAAGCGTTATTAGTAGAAAAATTGCAGAGCTCAGACAAATTGGATTGTTGAAGTTGGTCCATATACTGTAGATAATGTTTTGATCAACAAGTTGTTGCAGTAGCTCCGTTGACCATGCTGTCAAGATCTAGGAAAGCCTGCGATAACTGCAGAGGACATCCACTCTTTGCTCCCAGGGGATGTAGCGTAGCTGTAATCTTCAGTACATTCGAGCGAAATAAGTTGTTGGGGGAAAGATCTTGTTTCTACGTTTCGGATGTTGGTTGGTTAGTTGTTGAGATGGGGGTTGCACTCAATAGTGGAGGAGGGCGAAGCGGGGCCTGGTTAGGGTTTTGCTTTGACCGGCGAAGCCTCGCATATGACACCAAAGAGAATTCTGTAATTTTCACTGAAAGATATTGTGATTAAAGATTATGAGATAACTCGATCATTTATTAGGATTTTTGTTAAGACGTTGGCAATTTGTTTCAAGCAACGGTAATGGCTTGGGAAAACTTAATTCAATAGCCAATCATTAAACAATTAAACATACAGCATGTAACACATAGATGGGTGAGTAAACGCTGAAAAAGAAACATTACGACATCATTGTTCATGTTTGTTATACCGAATAGGCGAATATACTGAATACACATACTGATTATTTGGTTTAAAATAAATTTAACTTGACTGAAACAGCTCGTCTATCGTTGAAAAAATGGTGTTTAACACAGGTACGTCGCTTTGCTCGAAATATAGACTCTTTTTGCAGCATTCAAAAGGGTTGACCTCAGGTAGAGGCCAGTCTCGATCATACTCATCAGAGTCAGACTCATCGCTACTTTGAGACAAAAAGTTTGTTTCAGAGTTCTCCCGACGTTTATTTACCAGCATGAGATAATTTTGGTCATGAAGCGTTTTGTTCATACAGGATGATATGGATATGTAGTCTGGCGGCTTGCTTGCATTATACCTCATGCCGGGTATTGCCCCATCCCACTGGAAATTGTACCAAATTTCTTCATCCATAATAAAATTTCTCCAAATTTGATTGTAGAAGTATGTCCAGTCTATGGCGGGCAAAAGCAGGTAGGAGCATTCGGGTGTATATTCATCGTAAGATTCCAAAACGTAGAGTTTCACAATCTGCAACTCTTTGTCAAACACAAATCTCCCCAGACGATCACAAGACACAGTGAAATCTTGTTTCACAATATCTTCATCTTCAACGAGAACCTTTCTTAGGCTCTTCCCTTGATTTTTCCTCGGTGTTAAAATCAGCTCCTCTCTCATTTCAATAGAACTTTTTGGTGACGTTACACCCATCATTCTTCTAGATGTTTCAGGACTGTTTGGAACAACAGCAGCCATTGTAACAGGAGACTACAATGTCTTCTCCGGTTAACTATGTGGCCGAATACCAAATTTTGAACGTAGGTAGGGCCTGTGGGTGTGAAAAAACAAGGATGTGGCGCCTTCAGTAGTCATAAACATTGGATGCTTTGATACATTCAGTGAGATTATTATCTCTTAAACAATCTTATGTTTTCTTGTGAACAAGTCATTAAAATGATCTTGCTGGTAAATGCACCCTGTTTAATAGAATTATTTTAATTTAATAATGTACAAAACAGCCAAGAACTCACATTCACATATCCTGTAAAATGTTAATGTGTTAATTGTATTATTATTAATCTTAAATGATTCCGACTGCTACATGTATATTTCAAGATCAAATATTTTCAAAGAGCCTTGTGCAGCATTCTATATTCACACACATTACCCCACAATTTTGTTAAATACTTCATTTAATCACACAAATTCACATAAATATTGACGAATGTGAACAAAGAGAAGCCAAGAACACAAAGAGATCGCTAACGTTACAGCGGTACTGTTTGCAAAAAAAACAAAAAAAAAACAACAACAACAAGACACTCACACACAACTTTTACAATCACACATGACAATACAATACGAACTGTGATGTTAAAAATGAAACCGTGGATCAGAACAACACAAACAAAACATAGAAAGATAAAAACACAACGATTTTCATACTACTACAACTAAGTCTCAAGCTAATTTTTTCGGTCTGGTTTCAGAGACGGCCTACTACGGCGGAAAACTTTGTAATTTATACAGTACGTGTCTTCAAGTAATGAGGTGTTAAACCTGTGGAACAGTACCAAACAATATTCAACATAAACTAGAATCCAAAACTCTAATGTAACTGCGAGCTTGTTTCGCATTCTGTAGATTATCACAGTAATGAAATCTCACTTGTCTTACATTTTCAGGCTAACAGCTGAAATGCGGACTTATGCTAAACCTATTTTCAGTCCTCTAGGTTTGGTGAAATATATGTTATAAATTCAACAACAGGCATGACAACTTTGTAAACACTTAACAACTAATATTTAAGCTAAATACATGTTTAGATATTTAGAAGGGAAAAAAGCTATACTGCAATATTTCAAGGGACTGTGCTGTTGAATACAGTAGCTTCATGTTACATTGTTTAAATAAAGGCGGTTCAATTCTGAAGACAATCATGACAACACACAGTTGCTGTTTCCCCAGGATCAAACCTTTTGGTCAGATGAATACTTAAAACATGTGTCTGTGTGCTGGTGCAGACCGTCTAAAACGGTCAAAAACATGCACCTTTCTGTGATTTATTTATTAAAGTCATGTTTAGAGACGTGTGCAAAGAAAATACTGTTTCCACAGTATCTTCAACTTGTAATGCGCAACTTTGCCTTCTAAATGAAATAGATATACACGTAACAGAGAAATAGTAAGATCGAGGGGTTTGTGTCTCGTGGCCTCTTTGTAGACAGACCCGAAAAAAGCTCTACAGTACGTCACAATCTCAGTTAAAACAATCTCTTGTAGAAGGACTATCCTTTTATTATCTTATAATGTTTTCCTGCAAACACTCGTGACATGTTTGACCAGTTTCTGAGAATAGTCTTCATCTAAAAACAATGAAATGCATAGACTGGTATCATCTAGCGGGGCAATCCATCAAAAGCAACGTTACAACTTTAACAATATATTTAGAAGAGAGGATTTCAGTATTAGGTTTTTTGTTATGCCGATACATGTTTCTGTTGTGCAAACATATTTCCTGTATAAACGACTGTGTCTGTAACCTTTTCAAAGGGTAATGTTGAAAGAAATGAGTACGACGAATAAAATGTGCACATCGTCATCGCTATCTGAACAAGAGCTCTAGATGTAGTGGCGTGAGAAAAAAGTAATTTAAAACAACATTTACAAAAATATACCCAGATGCTCGTGTGCGGGTTTTCTGTATTCATATGATACTTTTCTTAGTGACTTGGACTCTTGAGTTACAAAACAATAAATAAAATCCTTGATATTTTGTGTCTGTAGCCTTTTCAATACTGCGTACAACGTCAAACTTACTGAATATGTAGCTTTGACCACAATGTTTAGATATGTTTCAGTTGTAAGTGTAAAACAGAACGCCTTAATTTTCGTGTCTAAACTTAATGGGGGGTCTCACATCAAATAGATGTATATAAATAAATGGTGATCCATACTCGGAATTCGTGCTCTGCATTTAACCCCTCCAAAGTGCCCACACACACACAGCAATGAACACATACACACACGAGAATATTACCTTTGGATTACAAGGACGACTCTCTAACCCTTAGGTCACGACTCCCCAAAACATTACTTCCCACACCGGGAGTTGAACCCGGGCCACCTGGTTGAAAACCAGGAATCCTAACCGCTAGACCATATGGGACCATATGATCCTAACCGCTAAACCATACCGACTTAGTCATACACTCTCAAGAAATTTTTCTTAATTTTCATTTATTTCTATAAACACTGAATGCTGATGGCTCACAGAGAGAAGGCCTCACCTACCGTACAGTCAAAGTAATGACATATACAGGCCCGACAAGCAAAATGTGAGCCGTGTCATCCATAATCCTGATCGTCTGCCTTAGTAAAATGTCAGTCACAATAGATCAAGAGGAGGATTTCTGTATACATTATAGCGCTTTTTCTTAAATGATGTATACGCTTTTGCATTTCGTAATTCAATGATTTTAGTCAATTCGCTTTGAGCAAAGATAATTCCTATGTAAAGATTATGTTTGAATTCTTTCTATAACCTTTACAAAAACTTGGAACATCATAGTTATCAAAATATTGTTTACATTACATCTAACAAATATGACAGAATTGGAAAAACAAAGATGTTTACCACATGCACCCATTGTACATGCTTACGTACACCAGAGATGTCGCTTAATTTGAGTCACAGAAGCTGGCGATAGTGACTGATAACATTCTTTAATGTCGTTGTGTTGAAAAAGATTCTGTGGACAAGCGCCTCGAGGGAAGTAATTTGAATTGACGGTTTGTCAAAATAATAAAAACTTCAGTCAAATGTTCAATGATTTTCTTAAATGATTAAGTATGTACTCGTCATGCACACTTTCCCATGCAAGGATTAGCATAAATTTGTGTTGGAGCCTTAAAACAATACAGACATAGAAACGAAATGTGAATTGTGTCGTCTGTTATCTGAGCTATATGACTAAATCCAGCGGAGTAAAAAACATAATTTACAAATACGCGTTTAATAAACTTTCACAACTGCTTAGGTTCCTGAATTCTATCTGCTTTATAAACATTTTCTTGTCTTGCTATACTTAGTGATTTTGTCTCTTGGATGATTGTGGATGATATGTATCAATACTCTTTACAAGAGCGTGGAAATTTAACATGCTCAAACTTAAATGATTAAATGAACTAAATGTAATAGTTTTAAGGGTAAGACCGCAATACTTGATTTTCGTGTTGATGCTTCATGTGTGGACAGTTTGCACTAAAATAAATATCTCAAAGACAAAAGGCTGTTACTTAATTTCTTGATTTTCATTTATTCCTATTATGATGACATCTCACAAAGAGTTGTCTTCACCTAAAAACATACACAGTCCAACAAACAATTGTGAACGACCATCTGAAGTCTTGCTAATATGACTAAAACTAACTATGTAAGAAAAAAATTACATAGTTGTGTAATGTATTCCCTCCGGCTGTTAAACATCGCGGGTCTGTCAAATGAGAAAAGTTCAGTCATACATTTGAAAAACTTTTCTGAAGTAAAAAATGACTTGTTTGTCATAAACACATCCAAAGAGTTATCTACTCGTGTGAGAAAAACACTTGGTTTCATTATCATCAGGCTATTTTAAAGAAATTAAAGAATAAAACTAAAGTTTAATTTGAAGACCATAGACATCATGACTTACTTTAGCGACCCCAGAATATGTTTAAAACTTTTTAAACATGTTTAAAACTGTAGGTGTAATTATTTTACAGAGAAGTTTTAAGTGAAAATGTATATTTGTTCTTATACAGTACATATATATTAACTACAGGCTAGATTAAAATGAAAAACATTTCTTAACAACAAAAAGTAAAAACAACATATACGATTTTACACATATTTAAAATTTATAATAATTTACAATATTACTATTTTTAACAGTACTATTGAACTTTACACATCTTTCACACATACTTAACATCTTAACACGTCTGTATCAGTAAGATATTTGTCACAAACCGTTAGACACATCCAATAGGTTTGATAAGTAGGACTTATCGATTATTTGAACTATTTCCTCTGTCAATTATTTGATCATATCTTAGTAAAATAAACCTATATAGACCAGTTGTTTTAATTTTAATAAAATAAACCATTATAGTGTAAAAATAAACATGCTGCATTTAAACGCACGTTTAATAAAACCATTTTTAAAGTGAGAGAGAAAGTCTAAACCGGTGTAATGATTCTGTGACACATTTGTAGGAATTAGTTTTGTTGCATACAACCTTATGACGACTAACTCATAGTCTAATTTAACTCTGATTCATAAAGAAAGACTCTGTAACCGTCGTGCGTTCATCAGAGGATCATTTACCTACTTCTAATCCTCGGTTTGTTTAGAGCATCATGGTTTTAGGTTTGAAAGATCTAAAAAGGTATTTGTTAAAACAAGTCATATCGTTGTTTAATCAACCTGTTTTTCATCAGATACCCGGTGTGCTTCTAAAAGTTTTCATTTGTAAAAGTCTAAATGTTTAAATGTAGGAGTGAGTGAGTGAGTGAGTGAGTGTGTGTGTGTGTGTGTGTGTGTGTGTGTGTGTGTGTGTGTGTGTGTGTGTGTGTGTGTGTGTGTGTGTGTGTGTGTGTGTGTGTGTGTGTGTGTGTGTGTGTGTGTGTGTGTGTGTGTGTGTGTGTGTGTGTGTGTGTGTGTGTGTGTGTGTGTGTGTGCGTGTTGACCATCCAATGAACCGTTCCAACGAACTTTTGACAGAGTTCACACACGCAGGTGTACGTCATAAAATAGCCACAATGTCTATGCTTTGATCTACGGGTTTTAACTAACCTTCTAACAAAATTTACAATGCCAGACCCCCCTCAAAAACTAGTTAGTTTGCTAATGAGTTACAACGCATCAGTAATCATAAGGCCAGACCCTGAAACATCCTGAGACGTGATATTTGCATTTCTCTGTTATCTGTTTCAATTAATAGATAACGCACCGGCCCCAGACCTTACGGCTGGAAAATCACAGAGAAATCCTGTTTGCGTCAGCATACACGCGCGTATGCGTACGTGCATACTTTCAAACCGCATCGGAAGTTAAGATTGACAAAATCAACGAGTAAAATAAAGTTATTAAGCGTAAATAACTGAATAAAACAAAACAGAGGTTATGTTTAAAAGGACTCTTGCGTAGGTCAGTCTAATTTTTTATAGCACCATCATAGCGTGATGTCTTAAGTTTGACAAAAATCAAAGACCATTTAAAAGAATAGACGAATTAAGCGCGAATAACTAAATAAAAATAAAAGATCTGTGTATTACTGATTTTTTGTTTAAAAGGAAAACTTGTATAAGCTAATTTTTAAAAGTCTGGTTATATCTTAACTTGACAAAAAACAATAGAGTAAATAAAAGGAATCATTTGTGAATAACTAAATAAAATAAAGGCCTGTGTATTAGCGATTTTTTTGTTTAAAAGGAAAACTTGTATAAGCTAATTTTTAAAAGACTGGTTATATCTTAACTTGACAAAAAACAAAGATCTATTAAAGGAATAGACGAATTAAGCAAATAAAATAAAATAAACAACGTTTTTCCTATGAACTAGAGTTGTTTGTTTAAAAGGAAAAACAGTTTTAAAAGTGAGAAGGTTTTCATTAATTAAAGAACTGTTAAAGATTTATTAAAATAACGGTTCGTTCTAATGTTAAAAACATTACTTTAATTATTTAATCTTTGGTCCGCCTCTCCTCCCATCTGTTAGGGGACGGCTGTAGGCGTGGTTTGGTCACCCGGGGTTCCAGGCCCTCATTCGGAGTCTGGCAGCGACAGAGCGCGCTCGTCTGGCGGATCAGCTCTAGACACTCTGAGCTTTTTCGTTTTTCTATCGTAACTAACTTGTCTAAATTGTAACGATCGTCTACCACGGAGATTTTGACTACTGCAGGATAGCGTTGTTTTAACGAACAAACCCCTCTGATATTCGTTTATTTTAAGGCTCTTTTCTACTTTTAAATCGTATGGTCTTTAAACTGTAACACGGTAAGATAAGACACCATTTTCTAGTGTTTGGTGCTTTTTTGTGAACAAAACACTTCTTCTTTTTATTTAACTCTGTCAAACGATAGCAAAAACTAATGTATCTAATGCTTTGCCTAACAACGTTTTTCCCTACAAGCCGTGTTGTAGGTAAAAAACAATCATCGCACGTTTTACACATATATCTGATGTGAAAAAACACTTTAATAAAAACAACCCTTTAACACGATTTCACCATTTAAAGTTTAAATCACATAACAACGACCCATAACACAAGTCATATAAATTCCTTAACACGATTTCACCATTTAAAGTTTAAATCACATAACAACGACCCCCACACACAAGTCATATAAATTCCTTAAACACACCGGACTGAATAATCAACTCCGCATCTAGATGGTGGGGGTGGGTGGGGGGTGTACAACAGGTGTCCAGACCAGATGTCCAGTTAGGGTCGGAGGGATTGGGGGATTTACTGGGTGGGATTTTTATGAGGGGCAATAAATCAAATTTTTGGAGACAAGCCGCCCTTATTCTCTCTCCCGTATAGTTTTGTAATCGATCTATGAGTATGTCATGATCTATAGTGTCGAACGCAGCACTAAGATCAAGTAAAACTAGCAATGAGAGCAACTTTTTCTAAAATTTTAGACATAAACGGAAGATTTGAGATGGGTCTGTAATTTGCCAGTTCACTAGGATCTAGTTGTGATTTCTTAATAAGAGGCTTAATAACTGCCAGCTTGAATGGTTTTGGGATGTGACCTAAAGATAATGATGAGTTAATAATATTGAGAAGCGGTTCTTCTGCTACAGGCAACTCTTTCAGTAATTTAGTGGGTACAGGATCTAATAGACATGTTGTTGGTTTAGATGCGATGATAAGTTTATTTAGCTCTTCCTGTCCTATAGTTGTAAAGCACAAATTTCTTTGGGTGTGATGAATGAAGCTAAAGTACTAGACGGCGTAGAATCTACATTAGTTATTGTATTTCTGATGTTATCTATTTTATCAGTGAAGAAATTCATAAAGTCATTACTATTAACCTGTGAGGGAATATTTAGATCGGGTGACGTCTGGTTATTTGTTAATCTAGCAACTGTGCTAAATGAAAACCTTGGATTATTTTGGTTATTATCTATGAGTTTGCAGATATGATCGGTCCTGGCAGCTTTTAGAGCCTGTCTATAGCCGGACATACTGTTTTTCCATGCAATTCTAAAAACTTCCAAGTTAGTTTTTCTCCATTTGCGCTCAAGATTATGAGTTTTTTTCTTGAGTGAATGGGTATAACTGTTGTACCATGGCGCAGCATTTTTTTCTCTAACCTTTTTTAATTTGATGGGGGCAACAGTTTCTAACGTATTAGACAAGATAGTGCCCATGTTGCTCGTCATTTTGTCTAGTTAATTTGTATTTATGGGTACACAGAGCAGCTGAGATAAATCAGGCAGGTTATTTGTGAATCTGTATTTAGTGGCTGGAACAATAGTTCTGCCCGGACGATAACGTGGGGCCCTACAGTTAATATTAGTAATACGCAGCATGCACGATACAAGGAAATGGTCGGTAACATCATCACTTTGAGGTACAATATCTATATCAGTAAGATCAATTCCATGCGATATAATTAAATCTAGCGTGTGATTATAACGATGAGTGACGTTTGCTTGACGTTTGGGTGACGTTTTGCTTGACTCCAAAAGAGTTTATTAGCTCAGTAAACGCAAGTCCTAACGCATCATTTGTATTATCAACGTGAATGTTAAAATCTCCGGCAATTAGAGCTTTATCAGCATTAACCAATAGGTCTGAGAGGAAATCTGCAAATTCTTTTAGGAAATCTGTATATGGCCCTGGCAGTCTATACACAGTAGCCAGAGCAAGAGATAGGACAGATTTCGTTTGCATATCTGACAGTGTAACATTAAGCAGAAGTATTTCGAATGAGTTAAACCTGTATCCTGTTTTCTGAGTAACATTGAGAATATCACTATATATTGTTGCGACACCGATCAATTCCACGACCAATCTGACGGGGCTCATGCTTATAACAGTAGCTTGGTGGAGTAGACTCATTTAGACCAATATAATCATTTGGTTTAAGCCAGGTTTCAGTCAAACAGAGTACATCAAAACTATTATCTGTGATCATTTCATTTACAATTACTGCTTTGGGTGTGAGTGATCTAATGTTTAGGAGCCCAGGCTTTATAAATTGTTTTTGTTCATTAATTTTGCATTTTTCTGGTTTAATCACGATCAGATTTTTTCTAGATCCTGCATTAAATTTATATTTTTACCTCACTATTCGGGGAACAGACACAGTATGTATAGATTGGACAACGCAATTACTTCTATCATTAAAGTGGGTAGAACAAAAGTCATCATAGCAGTTATTTGAGAATTGGCTTACTAGTCAAATGGAGCGTAGCGTCCTGGAGATGTTGTCCGACAGGAGTTCCGCTCCGACTCTGCTGGGGTGCAGGCCATCAGCACGGAAAAGCCTAGGACGCTCCCAGAAAAGATTCCAATTATTAACAAAGAGCAGTTTCTGTTCTTTACACCATGACAATAACCATTCGTTTAAAGCAAACAGTCTACTGAACCTTTCATGTCCTCGTCGATACGTGGGAAGCGGTCCTGACACAATGATCGTCGTCGCGGGCAATGTGCTGCGCACCGTCTCGATCAGGCTCCTGAAGTCCCTCTTCAGTGTCTCCGTCTGGTGTATACGCCTAAACAAAATTGTATATGAACCTCAATTTTTTTTATATCAACTTCAAATTTGGAACACAACTTATGTAGACATATGGCTTTAATTTTATAGCAATTTTGGATTTTTAACTATTTTTTAAAATATTTATTTTATATAAAATAAAAATAGTATAATACATTTTCTTTCCAGTAAATTTAAACTTCTATAACTTTTTAATACTTTAATTTTATTAAATGATTTCACTTCTGTAATAATCTGCTAATTGTCTTCTTTAAAAAAGAGACCAACCTTAGGTCTGTATTCAAAAGCGTTCATGAATTATAATAATTTAAGTTTGGATAGTGCACTTTCTCGTGAATTTTCAAAAATGGGCATTAAGGGGTTAAAACATACTACAACTTCAAGTTATTTAATGTACTTTGAAAGTATACTTTCAATGCATTGTTACAATGATCATTTTCAGCACACAGTTAAAAAATATTCATAAAATATATTTAAGTAAAGTGCAAATAAATATACTTATAAAAAATAAACAGAACTTTCAATTCAAGTATATTTTTGTAAAATATATTTTAGAAAATATACTAAATTACAATTATTTTAAAGTGTGTTAAAAGTTGTATTGTGAAAATGGGCAAAAGCATGATGCTAATATAATTTTTATATATTTAAAGATTTTTTTATATATTTAACATTTTTGTTAGTATATTTACAATGTACTATTAAAACAGGGAATATATTGCAAATACAATAAAGCAGGGGTCACCAACTTTTTTGTGAGTGAGGGCTCCCTGAAGGGATAAAATGGTTTCAAGGGCTACTTGTTTGATATACTCCAAATAAATAAATAAATAAAATGATAAATATCATTTTATTTATCATTGTCACATATACATACATGACATTAATGTTTTCTCACAAGCATTTTCAATGTTTTTATCAATCCAGGAAAATATTTCCGAAAAATTTGTAAAAATAGGCTATCACAATAAAACATTTTCCATGTCATACAATATTGGTATATCATGATATTAATTTACCATTAATGGGGAAGGAAATGCTTTCCACATGTTTGTTAGACCTTGAGAATGAAGATAAACATAACTTTGTTCAAAATTAAATTCCACAGAGGACCTACCTTTTAAATTAGGGCCCCAATAAATACATTTAATTTTTCCCTAAATTATGTGTTTTCCTTTTGATTTTTTATGGATTCTGTGTTTTATGATTCAGTACAAAAAAAATTGCATTTTCATTTTATCAGATAAGATGCTGCACAATGTATATTAATAATAATAATAATAATAAATAACTTTTTGTATGATATTCCTTAAAATTATATTTATTAATATTATTAATATTACTATGAGAATTGCATTTTAGTATACAGTAGTAATATAATCAGTCAAAATATATTACAAAAGTCAAATATATAATATATATAATCTATACAAAAGTTAAACTGGGCTTTTATTTTGGCGGTTTGTCGTGAAGGTCTTTCAGTTTTGGTTTTAGTTTCAGCGTGTATTTGACGGTAATTTTTCTCAAATGAAACTGCATAAAGCTGGTGAAGTGACTCTCAGAGCAGCTGTGTCCTCATATATTGAGACACAGATGGTGAAAACACCGCGAGTCACGTGTGTTTGAGTTTGTGTATCAGACGGAACTACTCCACGCATTCACAGAGACACACAGAACATGCAGACTTATTAGCGACATGCACTGACTGGCTGCACTGACATTTATTTCTGTTGTGTGATAGGATGTTAGATTAATCCATATTGAGTAAAAATGTCCAGAGCTTATCATCATTATTAACATAATTTTTTATCATAATCTCGATATGATATCATTTATCGACCAGCGCTAATTCAGGCTATTTATAGAACGTGCTTGGCGGGCAACTCAGAGACACCACTTTGGTGACCCCTGCAATAAAGTATACTTTTTTTCACTAGGGGGGGAACAGTAGATAGTGTGATATCTAGGTGAAAGAGTTTTATGTGCTGAGAATTAACTGACTTCTGTGATGCGAGGTGGCTAGCAGACAATTGGTTTAGCCAGTATGTCTGCTTCCTGACCTGGGCCCCAGTTAGTCAAGTACAAACTCTAAAGCTGTGTCCCAATTCAAAGACTGCATCCTTCGGAGGACGGATCCTCCGAAGGATGCGGCCGACGCGGCCTTCCAAGGCCACTCCGAGTCTAGCCTTGCAGGATTTCCTGATTGCACCAGCAGGTGTTCCCGATCGCCGATCCTGTCGCACAGCAACGGTGCTAGAACAGAGCTTCTTCTTCTTATATCTTTCCGCTACTGGCCATATTACTGCCCTCCACAGGTCAAAGTTTGAACTAAATTCTTATATACAGGTGCATCTCAATAAATTAGAATGTCGTGAAAAAGTTCATTTTTTCTTGCAAGTTATTTCAAAAAGTGAAACTTTCATATATTTTAGATTCATTGCATGTAAAGTAAATCATTTCAAAAGTTTATTTTGTTTTAATTTTGATGATTAGAGCTTACAGCTCATGAAAGTCAAAAATCAGTATCTCAAAATATTAGAATATTTACATTTGAGTTTCAATTAATGACCATCCCTACAGTATAAATTCTGGGTATCTCTTGTTCTTTGAAACCACAATAATGGAGAAGACTGCTGACTTGGCAATGATCGAGAAGACTAACATTGATGCCCTCCACAAAGAGGGTAAGTCGCAGAAGGTCATTACTGAAAGGTGTGGCTGTTTACAGAGTGCTGTATCAAAGCATATTAAATGCAAAGTTGACTGGAAGGAAGAATTTGGGTAGGAAAAGGTGCACAAGCAACAGGGATGACCGCAAGCTTGAGAATACAGTCAAGCAAAGCTGATTCAAACACTTGTGAGAGCTTCACAAGGAGTGGACTGAAGCTGGAGTCAGTGCATCAATAGTCACCACGCTCAGACGTCTTCAGGAAAAGGGCTACCAAGCCACTTCTGAACCAGAGACAACGTCAGAAGTGTCTTACCTGGGCTGTGGAGAAAAAGAACTGGACTGTTGCTCAGTGGTCCAAAGTCCTCTTTTCAGATGAAAGTAAATTTTGCATTTCATTTGGAAATCAAGGTCCCAGAGTCTGGAGGAAGAGTGGAGAGGCACAGAATCCATGTTGCTTGAAGTCCAGTGTGAAGTTTCCACAGTCGGGTGATGATTTGGGCTGCCATGTCATCTGCTGGTGTTGGTCCACTGTGTTTTCTGAAGTCCACAGTAAATGCAGCCATCTACCAGGAGATTTTAGAGCACTTCATGCTTCCTTCTGCGGACAAGCTTTATGGAGATGCTGATTTCATATTCCAGCAGGACTTGGCACCTGCCCACACTGCCAAAGGTACCAAAAGCTGGTTCAATGACCATGGTGTTACTGTGCTTGATTTGCCAGCAAACTCGCCTGACCTGAACCCCATAGAGAATCTATGGGGTATTGTCAAGAGGAAGATGAGAGACACCAGACCCAACAATGCAGACAACCTGAAGGCCGCTATCAAAGCAACCTGGGCTTCCATACCACCTCAGCAGTGCCACAAACTGATCACCTCCATGCCACGCTGAATTGAGGCAGTAATTAAAGCAAACGGAGCCCCTACCAAGTATTGAGTACATATACAGTAAATGAACATACTTTCCAGAAGGCCAACAATTCACTAAAAATGTTTTTTTTATTGATCTTATGAAGTATTCTAATTTGTTGAGATAGTGAATTGGTGGGTTTTTGTTAAATGTGAGCCTAAATCATCACAATTAAAAGAACCAAAGACTACTTTATTTAATACACGAGTTTCACAATTTGAGTTGAATTACTGAAATAAATGAACTTTTCCACGACATTCTAATTTATTGAGATGCACCTGTACAGCCCTGAAGCTGCAAGAACTGAAGAACTGCCTCAGAGATCTGTTTATGCTTGTTGTCACTGTCCAAACAAAGAAGTAACAGAAAACACTTCAACTCCAAGTTCTGCCAATTTCTCAAAAAGTTTCTTTCTTCGAGAACAGAGTTGCCATAAATGTTATTTTTAAAGAAAAATAAAATAACGTGCCTGAAATGTATATTTTTTTACTTTTAATTTCCGAATTACACTTTAAATGTAAATATTGGGTTTCGAGTTACTTGAATATAGTAATGACATGAAAAAATACAAAATATAAAGCGGTTAAATGTTGACTTATATCTAACCAAAATGTGATTTTATGCATTCTATTATTGATTATGTACATAAATGGACCATGGTGAACATATTTAAACAGGTTTTCAACCCTATTTAGTTTTATGCAGCAGAATATAAAAAGTCCACTTGCAAACGTTACTGCCGCTTGTCAATGGCAGCTGTCACAATTGCTAGGCAACAAGAACAGTCCTCCATAGGCTAGACCGGGCCGAGTTCTTCGGAAGCAGCCTTCGATATGGGCCGCAGTTGTAATTAGCAATTGTAATTTGTAAGTTGTAATTTGTTAATATTGTAGCAATAAACTTTGTTCCTTTCATTTGCAAAATAACAAAGTGGTGGAGTGTAACGAAATACATTCTTTGTATTCACATACAAATGAGAAGTACTGAGTTTTTTTTCCCTCACAGGACAGCAACACTACAAAAACATGGTCTTTTACAATATCATGCACTGTTGTACATTAAACTGCCCAACAGTAGCCTATATAAAAGTATTTTTAAATGTAACAACCTTGAACATATTCAGAATTAAAATGCAACGTACAATACACAGTAGTGCAGCAGTAATATTAAAGCAAGACCATCATATAAAGTTTTTTTCTGCAGAATACATACCTTTACTTTTACACTTTATACCTTAAATACATTACAGTATGAAATATAATACTTATAATTAAGGTTTTAGATGTATGCAGTTTTTCCTTAATGCGCTATTAGTAGTTACTGAAAGTACTTTACTAAAGTAACTTAATATTTCTTCCACCAATTACTTTGTCATAGCTCTACACAATTAGTCCTTTCCTCCTTTCCTTAAATCAGACCAGACCCCTGTACTGCAGGATAAACCTGAACGTCCCAGTGCTGGACAGTGGAAATATGCACTCAAACACTCTGGAGCCCCTCCCAGATGATGTCCCACTGGCAGAGGCCGCACCAGGCTCTCTATGAGCAGTCCATCCAGGTCCAGCAGCACCACCAGGCATATAAACAATTTTTTATATATTTTTTTTCCAATCTGTTTTATGTAATGTTAATTTATTTTTACGTTGTTTTTCTGATGTTGAATTGAAGTTTTGTAATTAGTTGTAAAAAGTAATTTTAAGTACAGACCTATTTATTGCTTTTTGCTTTGCAAAAATAAACAATTTCAAGAAATACTTCTTGTCTTTTATTTCTAAGTTTCAACTTATAATACAAAAATAAAACAATGCATAGAAATTACTTTGCTTCATTTACAAATAGGCTAACTTAAATTACAAAAGTAATGTACAGAACAGCTTCATTCATTATATTTTTACGTTTCCAAGCAGCCCCATTTTCTCCAGAACTGTCCTAAAAGAAGAGAAAAAGGAAAGACTTATGAAAATTATTAAGACAGGGCTTCAATCTTAAGGTTACAAAATATGAAACAGACATGCATACAAAATAGGCTACTCCAGAAATCATATTTCTGGATCATCAAGTTTGCCTAAAACATTTGTGAACATATCTAGCATGACAGCACTACTTACTTACTTAATAAATAAATAAATAAATAAACAACTGAAAGACTTATCTAATTATTAAGTAGTCTTATCTACTTCTTGTCTTATTGTTGTGGACTGACAGAGTTTTTATCCCCAGTAATGGAATGATCATATTCAGCCCTCAATTTAATAAATGCAAGAACTTATTCCTCAGACCACCTAACAAAGGAATCTGTGCAGTGGTATTGTTAGTTTAAGTTCACATTTTTTTAATACCTGGCTTTTAACATTTGTTTCGCTAGTTATTTGAGTAAATTAAAACACAATATTTACATTTATAAGTGAATTCGTCGGCCGCCACAGAACCATCACCCGCTATTTTGTTTGAATAAAAGTCCTGTCTTCACCGGCGCGCTGTGAATTCTGGGATAGGGTAGGCTGCGAAGGATCCATCTGATGTATCCTTCATTTTCTTGCGAAATGGAGGGTGCATTTGATGTCGCTTTCGAATTGTGCCAACGTTCGTCTCGCCGCGGTGACGCAATCGGCCTTGGAATGCAGCCTTCGGAGGACACATCGTGAATTGGGACGGTCTTCGCCGTACCGCCGTGACGCAGTTGGCCTACAAATGAGGTCTTCGTAGGCCATGGTCTTTGAATTGGGACAGCCTTCGTCGCGTCGCCATGACGCAATCGGCCTACAAATACGCACTTCGGAGGATGTAGCCTACGAATTGGGACACAGCATAAGACTGCATGCCATATTTCTAGAGAGAAGAGCGACACCACCCCCAGAGGGATGAAGACCATCTCTTTTCAACAGGTCATGTCTACCTGTTACGCCCTAGGTGGGGAGTAACAAGAAAGGAGGGGGGGAGCGAGAGCGACATTTCAAAAATAATTTCATTTTAAATTCTAAATCACAAAAGTTCAGCAACAAAGCCTCTCAAAGCTCGTGCCAGTCTCCGCCTCTGTCCTAACCAGGGATCGTTGTAATGAGAAATCGCCTGCCGCCCCATGAAAGCAAACCAGGACGCTTTTATAGACACCTGTGCACCGGTGTGCCCAATCCACCTTATTACCACCATAGAACTGCAGCGCACCTGTAGAGGGAGCCCAATAACATGGCAAAAGAGTGGCGATGTGCAGCGGCTGTGAACCCCCCCTAAGAACAGAGAACTAAAAGTTTCCGTTAAGGTACAAACAAAAAATAATGTCAATAAAGGCCTCTAAATTTAAAGAAAACTTGTATGCATACGATACCATATAGAAAACGTCCACCAGCAGGGTAGCATGGTGAATGGATGGAATAAAAAATACAAACCTGTGGGTGTACAAACCACAGTCCCATACCAACTTTTACATAATATTTTCTATATAGGCGCCCTAGACAACGCATCGGCCACTATGTTTTCTGTATCAAATGCATTCTGGCATAATTTGGACCAAACAAACAGTGCTTTAGACTTAAGTAGGTCAGTAAGAGGGGCAACAACGGTAGAGAAGTTCTTGCAAAAACAGCGGTAAAAACCCACTAGACCCAGAAAGCTCATTAACTCTTTTTTAGTGGCAGGAACGGGATACTCGTCTATTGCCCTCACCTTCGCTTGCACCGGATGCACTTGTCCTTGTCCCACCACCTTACCTAGGTACGTAACGGTCGCCCCCGCAAACTCGCATTTAGCCAGATTGACCGTGAGATTGGCCTGAGCGAGGTGAATGAGGAGGAGGCGTAAACGTTTGAGATGCTCTTGCTAAGTTTCACTTACCACAATTGTATCAATTGTATCAATTACCAGGTAAACAGTCACGCCCTCTAGTCCAGCGACTATTTTATTCATTAATCTTTGAAACGTAGCGGGCGTGTTTCGAAGGCCAAAGCTCATTGCCCGGTAGGAGAATAACCCATCTGATGTTATAATAGATGAAACTTTGTGTGCGCGCTCGGTCAACGGGACCTGCCAGTTAGTGTTGTTTTTGGCGGCCTGTTTTAATTTTAGTTTTAGTCTAGTCTTTGTGTGAAGCTGTCATTTTAGTTTTTATTAGTTTTAGTCACGTTCATACTCTTTTTAGTCTAGTCAAGTTTTAGTCAACTAAAAGTCTGAGCATTTTAGTCTTATTTTAGTCAGAATTATCCATGACTATTTTCGTCTAGTTTTAGTCGACGAAAACTAATGACTATTTTCGTCTAGTTTTAGTCAACGAAAACTGATGACATTTAGTCTAGTTTTAGTCAATGAAAATTGTATTTTAGTCTCTTTTTAGTAATGCAATTCTATTTAACCCAGTCAATATAGTATAAGTACCTAGCAGTATAAACAAAACCAAAATTTTCTTTTAGCCAAACCCATTTCAAACAAGGTTATCTTATTATATTATTGTTACCTTATAGACTCAAGAATACATCCAAAGACACTCTGATTTGAATTTACAACATTTATTTTACCAACCAAACATATTAGAAGTGCACACACATACATTTAAATAAATAAAAACAATAAATAAAATAAAATAGCATCACATAACAATGCCAGAAAAAAATATATACATTCAAGTTTAACAAAGAGAAACAAGGTGCTTGAATGCTCGAGCTACAATAACATACTAAAAAGTGCAAATACAATGTGTGTGTCTGTTACTTGTATTGCTTGTAAACTGAAGTCAGATGAAGCCGGCCATCGGTCCCTTTCTCTGTGTCATACTTAACTTTGTTTGTTGTTGTCTTCTAAATAATGCCGCGAGTAGGGCTTGAGGAAGTGACGTCGCCTGCGTCTGTGCAGACTGTTGCCAAGTCCGCGGTTTTCCCGCGGAATTGGGCTACTTTAACACTGTTGCCGCGGGTTGTTTTTCATGTCCGCGGGTTGAAGCGACTCCAATAACGTGATATTTAGCCCCTGGAATGCTGGAATGGAATATTTAGACGCTGGAACTTTACCGGGGAACCCCCCTCGAAATGCGATAGGGCTAGTTTTGAGTAGCAATTGGGTGGGTTTTGTTGCGAAAACCTGGCAACCCTGACAGCCCCTGAAGTAACATTAAGTCACATGAAACAGAAATACTGCAAAATAATAATAACGCGACTAAACGAGACAAAATAACGTTATAGCATTTCGTTTCGTCTCGTTTTGGTCAACGAAAATTAAGAGACATTTTAGCATAGTTTTTATTTTGTAAACCACATTTAGTCTCGTTTTTATTCGTCAACGATATTGCATTATACATTTAATTATCGTCATCGTCACATGACCAGCATTTACGTTGCGTCTCGTCTCGTTTTTGTCACGTGATAAAGGTTCGTTGACGACGATATTTAGTCATAATTTTCATTGACGAAAGCAACACTACTGCCAGTAGCCCTTTAGTAAATCCAGTTTAGTCACGAATTTCGCGGCACCAAACTGGTCAATACAATTCTCCATTCTTGGCAGAGGAAAGGAGTCCGGTTTTGTGACCGAATTTCGTTTTCTAAAGTCCGTACAAAAACGGAAAGTACCGTCGGATTTCTTAACCAACAGACAAGGCGAGGACCAGCTAGAGGAGGAGGGTTCTGCCAATTTATTATCCATGTGACATATTGACAGTTTTCATAATGTTCTTTCATCTGATCGTGGTTGTATCTCTCTATTAGTTCTACTGGATCTTAGCGCTGCGTTCGACACTATCGATCACAACATTCTTTTGAATAGACTAGAAAACTTTGTTGGCATTAGTGGAAGTGCATTAGCATGGTTCAAATCGTACTTATCTGACCGCCATCAATTCGTAGCAGTGAATGAAGAGGTATCATATCGATCACAAGTGCAGTATGGAGTTCCTCAAGGCTCAGTACTAGGGCCGTTACTTTTCACGCTTTATATGTTACCCTTGGGAAATATAATTTGGAAACACGGGGTTAGCTTTCACTGTTATGCTGATGATACTCAGCTCTATATTTCTTCACGGCCTGGTGAAACACACCAAATTGAGAAACTTATGGAATGCATAGTCGATATAAAAAACTGGATGACGAGTCATTTCTTACTGCTAAATTCTGAAAAAACAGAGGTGTTAATTATCGACCTAAAACCCCCACAAGTAATAACCTAGAACACTGTCTAACACTTGATGGCTGCTCTGTAAATTCTTCGTCATCAGTCAGGAACCTAGGTGTGCTATTTAATAGTAATCTCTCCTTTGACAGCCACGTTTCTAGCATTTGTAAAACTGCATTTTTTCATCTTAAAAATATATCTAAACTGAGACCTATGCTCTCAATGTCAAATGCAGAAATATTAATTCATGCGTTTATGACCTCAAGGTCAGATTATTGTAATGCTTTATTGGGTGGTTGTTCTGCACGCTTAATAAACAAATTACAGATGGTTCAAAATGCAGCAGCTAGAGTTCTTACTAGAACCAGGAAGTATGAGCACATTAGCCCGGTTCTGTCAACACTGCACTGGCTCCCTACTAAACATCGTATAGATTTTAAAATCTTGTTAATTACTTATAAAGCCCTGAATGGTTTAGCTCCTCAGTACTTGAGCGAGCTCTTATCGCATTATAGTCCTTCACGTCCGCTTCTCAAAACTCTGGCCATTTGATAATACCTAGAATATCAAAATCAACTGCGGGCGGCAGATCTTTTTCCTATTTAGCGCCCAAACTCTGGAACAATCTACCAAACACTGTTCGAGAGGCAGACACACTCTGTCAGTTTAAATCTAGATTAAAGACCCATCTCTTTAACCTGGCGTACACATAACACACTAATACACTTCTATTATTCAAATCCGTTAAAGGATTGTTAGGCTGCATTAATTAGATCAACCGGAACCGGGAACAATTCCCATAACACATGATGTACTTGTTATATCGTAAAAAGATTGACATCTACGCTAATATTAGTCTGTTTCTTTCTTATTCCGAGGTCACTGCATTCACCAGATCAGATGGTGGATCAGCACCTAGAGACGACCTCTACAGCCCTGAACGTCAGCGGAGACCAGGACACCTAGATGAGCCCCAGAGACAGACCCCCAGTGAGGACCCCGTCACCTAGACAGCCATCAGGACAAGACCTCGGGAACCAGTTGAGCACTCCAATCTGACTTTGCAGCAGTTGGAATTGAACTGCTGTGTCATCTGGCCAGAGGAGAAATGGCCCCCCGACTGAGCCTGGTTTCTCCCAAGGTTTTTTTCTCCGTTCTGTCACCAATGGAGTTTTGGTTCCTTGCCGCTGTCGCCTCTGGCTTGCTTAGTTGGGGACACTTCATTTCCAGCAATATCGTCGACTTGATTGAACAGAAACTTTTTGAACTGAACTGAGCTGGACGATGCCATCACTGAATTCAATAATGAAATGCCTTTAACCTGAAAATTGAGTGTTTAATCTTGTCATTTTACATTATTGACACTATTTTCCCATTTTGATATTGTGCAGTTGCTTTGTCACAATTTGTATTGTTAAAAGCGCTATATAAATAAAGGTGACTTGACTTGACTTGTTCTTAATTCTCAATTTCAGTGCCTGTATCACTGCATGTTACATATTTATGGCTCGATCAGAAGCAATGTTCTGCCCTGAATCCCCTATGTTACTGCAAACTGTAACAACATGTTTTGTTTTTCATAAATATTTCCATCATTAATAAACATACATATACAAATAAACATATACAAACAAATCGTATTTGTGTCTCTCTTGTGCAATGTAGCCATTTTAATCTCATAAAATTTAAATTAGCTGACCGTGTGTGAAGTTGTTTATTTGATATGACAAAGACCATGGGACACATGTTCATTTAAAGGGAATGTTAACAAAAACTTCAGGATGGGGGTTAAAATATAATTTTATTTAAATTGTTAAAATTTTATTTAAACATTCAGTTTAAGGTTGGGTTCTTCTGAAAAGAGTTAGTTAGGTCCATATATATTTGGACACAGGCACACTTTTTATTATTTTAGCTGTTGAACAAAACATATTCAAGTTACAGTTATAATGTTATAATGCATAAAGTTAAAGATATAATATGAGCTTAAAGTGCACACTCTGAGCTTTAATTTGAGGGTATCACAATTGGAGGAAAGGTTATGGAATTACAGCTCTTTAATGTGTACCTCCCCCTTTTTTAAGGGAACATAAGTATTTGGACAGTTGATTTAAAAGCAATTTCATGGACAGATGTGGGCTATTCCTTTGTTATTTCTACATCAATTAAGCAGGTAAAAGATCTGGAGTTGATTCTGGAAGCTGTTGCTGTGAACCCACATCATGCAGTCAAATGAGCTCTCCATGCAGGTGAAACACAATTGTTAGGCTTCAAAAACAAAACAAATCCATCAGAGAGATAGCAGGAACATTCAGAGTGGCCAAATCAACAATTTAGTATATTCTAAGAGAAAAAGAATGCACTGGTGAGCTCAGCAACATAAAAAGGCTTGGACGTCCATGGAGGACAACAGTGGTGGATGATCGGAGGATCCTCTCCATGGTAAAGAAAACCCTTTCACAACATTCAGCCAAGAGAAGAACACTCTCCAGGAGGTAGGCGTGTCACTCTGAAAGTCTACAACCAAGAGAAGACTTCACAAGAGCAAAGAAAGAGGGTTCATCACAAGGTGCAAACAAGGCCAGATTAGACTTGTCAAACAGACCACTTCTGCAAAAGCATCCTTTGGACGGCTGAAATTAAGATCAACCTGTACCAGTATGACAGGAAGAAAAAATTATGGAGAAGGCTTGGAACAGCTAGAAAACTAAAGGTAGAAAGCTCCGCAAACAAGCAACAACTGAAGTCAGCTGCAGTAAAGGCCTAGCAAAACATCACAAAGGAGGAAACACAGTCTCTGGTGAAGTCCATGAGTTCCAGACTTAAGGCAGTTATTGCCTGCAAAGGATTTTCAACAAAATAGTGTTATTATTTTATTTGTCTAAATGGCCCCTGAAAATGTATTTAATGTATATTTAATGTATAAAATGTAATTAATTCAACCCCTTGAGCCAAAATTATGAAAATTGTGTCAGTGTCCAAATATATATGGACCTAACTGTATAATAGTTTTACTTGAGAATAGTGTAAAACAAACAAACACACACTGAAACATCCCCAGTCTTCCTTTTATGTTTTGTGTCAACACTAGATGGCGTAAAGTGTGCAAAATCTTAATACAAGAACATGATCTTAATTGCAGCTTTACAAACATGTTTATTTTGTCATTTCGCACAGTAAGCAGCTGGTTGTACAACAACAACAACAGTAACAACAATAATAATAAAATATTTTTTGTGGTACAAGTAGCATAGAGAAAACAACTTAGCAAACAATATAATCTTTATAATGGAATGAAACAAAGTAAATACCCTTTCAGAAATGTGCAGTCAATTCTCAGTAACACATTATTCTATACCCACTTACTGCTTTGTCCATCACTGTGTTAAATACTTTAGTTCAGTTACTTACACATAAGGCATGACATGTTGTTTAATACAGTACCCACAACAAAGCACCCTAATTGCTTTATGTAATGAAAGCGATTAAAGTTTCTGTTCATAGATAGATAGATAGCTAGATAGATAATTGTATTATATTTTATTAATGATAAATTATTGTAAAGTATAATATTTTTTAATTTTATATAATTAATATTTTCATTTTCTTTATAGTTTACACACACACACACACACTAAACGTTTAGGTTACTCTTTACTATGTATACTGTATTTACTATAATAATAACAGTAAATTATGCATAATTACATGCAACTAACTCTAAACCAAATCCTGATTCTAACTGCAACCTAACTGTAATATAGTACAGTAATATTACTCAGTTCGTAATTGTATAATTACACTGTAAGAAGGACAACATAAAATAAATTGTAGCCAAAGTTTATTTAAAAAAATCCTTTATAAGCTGTAAAAATAGCATTTTTTGCTAAGTAACACTTAAAGTGTAAGTGTATTTTACAATTCTCAAAGCCTCGTTTTTATTCCTGTCAACAATTAAATATGGCACTACCCTGACTAAGGTATGTACAGCCACATAAGCTGTCTAATATGTCTTTCTCCAATGCCCATGACATATACTGTATTAGTAAATACGAATGGGGCTGTGTATGTGAGTGAACATGTCAGTGACATCAGCCGTGGGCCAGCATGTAAGCATACATTTGTCAGGTTTTTTGTAATGACAGATTTTCCAGTCATGTATGTGTCATAATCAAGTACATTGCCCTGGCTATTATATAAAACAAAACAGATAAAAAATAAGCACCTGTCAGTTCAGTATCAGGTGAATTTACAGTGTTTGCCCAATGGACTGTTCAATATTTCTTTAAACAGTACCGACACAACAGTAATGGAAACCTACCCCCATGAATTTGATGCTAGAAGCTATATTCCTGAAATTAAGATACGGGTATTTTGTTATTATTTTGTTAAGATTTACAAACTCAGCATTTAAATAGTGTTAAACAATGAGAATAACTTGTTAAATAAACCATCATTATTGTGCCACCCACCCTGTGGCACACCTTATAATATGAAACTTTATTGATAAAATTTCAGCTGTAACCTTAAAACAGTTTTCCAGTGGAAACGTTAGCAGGGGAAGGCTGAAGTGCAGGGCTTGGAGCGAACTACATGGCTCTCTCGCTTTTTTCGTTTCAACAAGAACAGCTGGTTATAGCACAGACAGCAATGTGCACCTGTTGTCCCGCATCAGAAGGTTATATTTCCTCTCTCTGGAGGAGTGCTCAGAGATATTGAAGACCCTGGCTTTCAGCGAGCCAAAGCTCTTAATGGAATGTAACAAGTCTGTCTAGTACGAGACAACCCTCTGACTCTCTTTAAGATATGTAATGCACATTTTACAAATTTTTCATATTTTACAAATCCAGACTCTCTGTTTTTAAGTTGAGGCATTTTTGATAAATTATGAATTAACTATCCACGCAGGTTTTAGCTTGAAAACTGAAACATGAAGACTGAGACATGAAAACTGTCCCGAGGTAGTGATTCAGAGGTAGACTGTCTAGCCTTTCAAACTCTGTCCTAGATTTCTTGCACACATTTTCGTCTTTGTCCAGAAACAGAAGCTACATCAGTTTCATTAGTTCTGACTCAGTCAATAAAAGTGTAAGCATATGTCAACAGAACATATTAAATATTGTGTAAATATAGTCAAATCTTCTTCGTTCAAGGACTACAAAATCTAAAAACCATGTTTTGTCACAGACAAAAGTGGCCTCAAACAGAAAGGTCTCTAGTGTTTCAAAATTACGTACAGGGACTATGAACTTTAAGGTTTCAAACGTTCAAAAGTTGGATGTCACAGCTTTATTACAATGTTTTTGGTACCTGCAGTTAAACAGTCAGCACTCATTTCTGTTTCACAAACTGGTGAGGGCTCTCGTTGTCTGGTGGTCTTCGTGTTGACTTGTGTCCAGATGTGGCTGCTGTAGGTATATCCCTTGTTATTCTTTGTGGAAGATAGTTGAGAAGTTCTCCAGCACAGGACCTCCTGAAAGGCGCATCTAAACTCAGGACTCCTGCAGTAGATCAAGGGGTTGAAGGCAGAGTTGGCGTAGCCGATCCAGTTCAAGATCCTGAATGGCAACATGATGTTGTCCATCTTCCAGATGGCTGCCACCACGTTAAGCACAAAAAATGGGAGCCAGCAGAGGGTGAAGGTTCCCATGATGATTCCTAAGGTCTTCAGAGCTTTGTGGTCCTTCATGCAGAACTTGGTCTTCTGGTTCTTTACCTCATTTCCCTCCTGGGTGCTGAAGCTCTGTGTGCGTATGTGCCCTTCGATGCGGTCAATTTTCTGAAGCTGTCTACGGGCCTCCTGGAAGACCCGGCTGTACACAAACGCCATGATGACCAGCGGGATGTAGAAGGAGATAATGGAGGAGGTCACAGCATAGGCGGCATTAGTGTTGAAGTCACAGCAGGTCGGGTTCTCCAAGCAGCTCAGTGCTTCAGATTCATCTGACACCCACCACTCCATGTGGATGGGCAGGAAAGAGATGAGGGCAGCCACTGCCCACACCCCTAGGAGCACCCCACAGGCCTTCCGCTTCGTAAGCATTGACTGATAGCGCAAAGGCCACATAATTGCCACGTACCGGTCCAGGGCAATCACGCACAATGTCTCGATGCTAGCGGTCACACACAATACATCAGTAGCCGTCCAAAACTCGCAGAAGAATTTTCCGAAGTGCCACTTGTTGAGGAGAATGTAGCATGCGCCAAATGGCACTACCATGAGGCCCATGACCAGATCTGCGCAGGCCAAGGAGCTGATGAAGTAGTTGGTGACCGTCTGCAAACGCTGGAATTTTACAATAGCACTGATGACCAGCACATTGCCGAAGACAATGCCTACAATCAGAATCACCATTAAGATGCTAATTAAGACCACCTCTCCTTCGCTGTACTCCAAGCCAGGCAAGGGCACCAGAGAGGAATTGTTTAGCCTTGCTGAAAGGGTCATGTACAGGGAGGTGTTCTCCATGCTCAGTGTATGCTGTACACAGTGTATGCAGTGTATGTCATGGAGGGCATGAGCTTTGTCCTGAGAAAGGAAAATTATCATAACGTTTGGTGAGAGCAATATTAGCCTTAAAAGAAATACTCTTTAGTGAGCACAAGTGAACAGAAAGTACATACAATGTCAATCAGAAAGCAAAGTATGAGAATTATCATGATTATTATCATGAGAATGATAAAACAAACAAACAAACAAAAACATAAAAAGAAGCAAATTGTATAGTCGATCTACTTACTAAAATCAGGAAAGTGTTTTAGAGTCCTCCAACTTAATTCCACTCTTCATGGACTCCGATAAGATATCCAAAAAGAAAAAAAAAATCCTTTTGAATTGTGTTTCTCTTAGAAAGTGTTCTGGTCTCACACAGTGTTCTCACATTGTTTCACCTTTTAATCATCCGGTCATTTTGTCTGGACAGTGTTTCTTTTACATGCTCACAGCACTCTCAGCTAAACACATTGACTAAATGTGCTATCAGTTGGACTCTTGTAGCAGCCAGTGATGACATCACAGTTCATCAGCAGCCAATCGGAGCACAGCTTGCTTACACTTTAGAGCACTCTGCTGTTGCAAATGAAAATGCTGCTACTTTTTACAAGCAAAGACGGAATTTGATGTTACATTCAAAATTCATTTTTAATTAAATTAAGAGCAATATACATTGAAAATTAAAAGTAAAAAGGCATCATGATTGTAAGAATTACAGAACCTCAGACACTTTGAACTTCTGAGATGGACAACACACACACAGTGTATTAACATACA
The DNA here is from genome assembly GCA_027422415.1 of Schizothorax lantsangensis. NCBI lineage: Eukaryota > Metazoa > Chordata > Actinopteri > Cypriniformes > Cyprinidae > Schizothorax > Schizothorax lantsangensis. Next base: position 61,326 of record JAPDDO010000425.1, read on the forward strand.
GACATCTGTTTCCACATCCCACTGAGAGAAAATGCAGGAAAATGCCTCTCTCACATATGCATCAGTTCCTTTTTCATCCCCTTCCTTCCCCTCACCCATCCTTCCCTTCACTCAACTCACTTAGAATGGTCAATAGTAGAATATAATGTTCTACATGAATGCAAGTGATATTTACAGTCATACTGATAAAAAAAATGTATAGCTTGAATGTACTGTAAGTCGCTTTGGATAAAAGCGTCTGCTAAATGCATAAATGTAAATGTAAATGTAATGTTTGGTATCATTTGAATTGTCTCAGGGCGTCTGGTACAATGGTCTCATTCTTACAAGAAGTAAACTAAAAGGTACTACAGATCCTAAGGTTTTAGAGATGTTTTGCACACTGTAGCGGGTGGGTCAGTTCCCAGTGCCTTTCATGCAAATGACCTTCTGTCCCAAAAGGTGTTAACTCGACTTGATCAAAGCAAATTCCAATTGTTAGTTCCTGTCTCCATTTCGGGGGATGTTTATCTTGGTCAGAGTACTTAAGGAAATGTTGCAAAAGGATCGGGGCGATTCTGTAGCCAGAAGCCCGTAGTGTGGTGTGTCTCTATACTTCACACTATGTATTTCTATAAAGTCAGGTATGCATCTTTTACTCGTAGATTTATCTTTGAGAATTCGATGTTTTGTATTGATATGATTTGAAATCTCTGAATTGGCTATGTAATTGGCATAATACATATTTACCTGACTGATAATACATTGTTACATTTGATCTTATTCTGTTTTACTCTGTTGGGGAAGTCGTGGCCTAATGGTTAGAGAGTCGGACTTGTAATCCAAAGGTTGTGGGTTCGAATCTCAGGTCCGGCAGGGATTGTTGGTGGGGGAGTGAATAACCAGCGCTCTCTCCTCCTTCAATACCACGACTGAGGTGTCCTTGAGCAAGGCACCGAACCCCCAACTGCTCTCCGGGCGCTGTAACATGGCTGCCCACTGCTCCAGGTGTGTGTTCACTTAGGATGGGTTAAATGCAGAGAATACATTTCACTGCTGGTTATATACTCTCTATATAATCGTGTATGTGACAAATAAAAAAATTCTAATTCTTCTAATTATTGACTCTAGTAGATTACGATGTATCCTTGTTAGCGACATGAGCACCCGAATGAACGAGTAAATGTAAAGTAAAGAGTTCACTAGAATAATCAAATATCAGAAGAATACTAATTAGAAATAGACAAACAACCAGTTTGCATTTCAAACTAAATTCGAGGTCATAATAAAATGGAGTCAGATTAGTTAATAAAATGGAGTCAGATTTAAATTTAACCTAGCTTTAATAGCTTTGCACGCTGAAAAGACCGAACACGCAGGAAACCTTCACCCACGATTGGATACCGTCCTTGGACCAAATCCGTGGACCTTACAGTGGTGACCATCCTCCGTGATCTCCCAAGCAAGCGAGTGACGTCTTTTCCGCGCAATATGAACTGTACCGAACATGAGGTTTGATCATCTCCTTCTCTTTCTCCAGCTGCTGTGGTAAGTCAATTCTTATTTGCCTTGTAGAAATATTGAGGGAAACATAGAAGCACACCATATATAAACTTTTATTGAATGAGTCGGAATACTCATATCGTTAGACCGGAGACCGGATCCGGTGGGTTTGAGAATTAGACAAAACCACATATTTGCCAGGGACATGATAGCGGCAGCGTAGACGAGGAATGACATCCCTTGTTCTGAAATGTACATATCTCTTTGTTTGCCTAAGCAACAAGAGATGGAACTTAAAATTGGAATACCATCATCCAAATTATATTCTGGTACTCAACAGAGAGTCATAAATTAGAACCTAAAATTTTAATCTGCAAACTGCCTCTATTGTTTTATTTGCTATATTGCAACAAATGAGTAACATTTTAATGAGAATGAACAAACAGAATACAAATCCTAAATTTATAAACAATTGGAAAACTTGTGATTGGATGAAAGGAAGGCAATTTAAGTTGATACATTTACAGTATATATGAAAAGGAAGTTGGGCAAGACAGAGTGATGTAATCACAACACAGATAAAAGTGCTTTAAGGAAAGCTTCATTTAGGCAAAAATGATATCTCAGCTCTTGAGGACTGCTGCTACAATGCAGAACTTATCTTGACTGCAGTTAAACCAGAGATGATGACCTTATTAGACCTTATTGCAGATGGAAAATTTCTCAAATGTTTAGTGATTTGACCATGTTCTCCAAATGTGCTTGCAATCATTGGATGTTAAAAACTACGGAGTCTCTCATTGGCTTTAAGCCTGACCTGTTGTTATACTTACAATGTACACGAGTGTACTGCTGTGACTACAGGGTCAACTCAAAAGAAAATCTTATCCAAAACAAACACATTGACAGCTATGATATTCCAAAGACTCCAGAGACCAGAAATAATATTATTTTAATTTATACCATTTTAATATAATATAATTATATTATAAATCACATTATAATGTACATTTATATTATAATCGCCAAGCATAGCATTACGTGGAGAAAGGTGATAGACTAACCCTTAGAATTGTAAGATTATTGATGCCATTTGTCTGGAAGAGACCACAGTCTGAAAAGACAAAGAACCTTTACGAGAACCAACACCTGAACTCCATCTCGCAAGCCTAAGACAATACATCCAACTGAGAGAGAACCTACATGAACCTCCACCTCCACTTCCTTTACTCACTCTCCCCCTCTCTCCCCTCATTTCCATCTAAACACAGGCCACTACAGAGGTCATTGAAACCACCTTTCTTAATCAGAATTTATTATAATGCAACAATTCATGTTTGAAGTCGTTTGAAAGGTCTCCGGGTGTGTCTGGTAAAGGGGTCTCATTCTCTTAACAATAGAAAAAGACAGACTACTCCCAGGTCCTTCACACAAATTACCCATGTATGTAAATGCAAAGTTACTCACCTGAAACCCCAAAAGGTGATATGCTAAAACCCTACAATAAACAGACAATGCCATTTGGTGACTTCGGGGTTCTTCTGGATATTTAAGGGAGAGTGACAAAGAGCTCCAGGAATCTGTAGGCAGATCTCCCACATACTTGCTGTGTGTAGTCTTTCATTATCAGGTAATATTTCTAGATTCTCTTATTTCGGTATTATTGAATGCTTTATATGATTGATCAATGTGTTTATAATGTTTGAATTGAACTTTGAATGATTATCTTGATTACCTGATTAATAAATTGTGATGTTTGACTTTATTCAAACTTACTCTGTAGATTAAGTGAAGGCATATGTTACCGCAAATCTGCGTCCAGGTTTAGTGCACACTAAATCTCAGGTTAGATGAAGCATAGGGCACATTAGGTGAGATTCTAGATTTCTGACTAACGGCTTGACTTTAGCTAAGTTGTTATACAGTTACATTAACTATGGGGGGCTAGACAAAATACTATTGGAGTATTAGCATGGTTCGGGCATATTTCTTAGTACTAGCCATAACCTCTGGATATTGTCTCAATTATATTCAAGTTGTTATATAGTTCATCTAACTATAGGGGGCTAGATTAAACACTATTGGAGTATTAAAATATTTCATAGTGCTAGCCGTAACCTCTGATTATTGTTTGAGCTTTAACTAAGTTGTTACATAGGTAACTGTAGGGGGCTAAACCGAACCACTATTTAAAGAATGACAAGCATGAGGCGGTCTATTAAATAGTTAGTCATAACCTCTGACTACTGATCAGACTGGAGAGTTTGTGACCGTGGGGTACACGTACATCGGCCGGCGTGATACACCCTGAGCGACATAGATTCCTAATGAAAGAATAAATATAAAGTAAGAGTTAAATAGAATGATCAAACACTCATCTAAATTTAATAAACAGCACCTTTTAAAACCTTTTCATTTTTGGAGTCAGATGAATTAAAGAGGTAATACATAGAAGAAAATGTGTTTAAGAAAATATATTTAATCTAATATTGTTGCGTAAAAGGAAAGACAGCATAACGCTGTCTTACAGCATAAGAGCTGATAAAATGTAAAACTGTAACTTGAATGCAATGTAAGTCGCTTTGGATAAAAGCGTCTGCTAAATGCATAAATGTAAATGTAAAAGTAACGCACAAATCCTTCTGCCATGCCATTGGCTGCCGTCGTTGGACCAGTGGGCGGACTGGTGTGTTTTCATTTCAATAGTGTGACACAAGTGATAGCGAACCAATTCATCCTTCGCTGAGGAACACCAACTAAAAATTGAATATGATCAGAAAGAGTGGTTAGCATTAACATCTAAACATTCAAATTTCAATGAAGGATTCAGTAGCTCTGAATTTTGCACATTATTTTGCTCCTTCATAAAAAACATTGATGTGGAAGTGTTTTGAGCCAGATCACACCTTGTTCCCACACTCCTATGCTGGCTCCCTGTTACAGCTGCAGGATCAAATTTACATCACAACTTCCTTACCTTTGTTTGGAGCATAAAACATTTACATTTACATTTAATCATTTAGCAGACGCTTTTATCCAAAGCGACGTACAAATGAGGAGAGCAATAGAAGCAATCAGACCATCGAGAGAGCAACAGTATACAAGTGCCATGACAAGTCTCAGTTAGTCTAGCACAGTACACGTAGCTAGGAATTATTATTATTTTTTTTTATTAAATAGAATAGGTAAGTGTTAGTATTAGTTAGTCAGGTGCTGGCGAAAAAGATGTGTCTTTAGATGTTTTTTGAAAATGGCTAAAGACTCAGCTGTTCGAATTGAGATCGGTAGGTCATTCCACCAGCTGGGCACAGTCCAGGAAAAGGTCCGTGAGAGTTATTTGGTACCTCTTTGGGATGGCACCACAAGGCGTCGTTCACTTGCAGAACGCAAGCTTCTGGAGGGAGCATAAGTTTGAACTAGCAAGTTTAGGTATATTGGTGCAGTGCCAGTTGTGGTCTTGTAGGCAAACATCAGTACCTTGAATTTGATGCGAGCGGCTATTGGTAGCCAGTGTAACCTGATAGAGAGCGGGGTAACGTGAGCTTTTTTCGGCTCATTAAAGACCACTCTGGCTGCTGCATTCTGGATCAGTTGCAGAGGCTTGATAGTACATGCGGGAAGGCCCGCCAAGAGAGCATTACAATAGTCCAGTCTGGAGAGAACAAGAGCTTGGACAAGGAGTTGTGCGGCTTGCTCTGACAGGAAGGGCCTAATCTTCCTAATGTTGTATAAGGCAAATCTGCAGGACCAGGCCGTTGTAGCAATATGGTCTGTGAAGCTTAACTGATCATCGATCACAACTCACAAGTCACAACTGAAGGTTCCTGGCTGTCTTGGAAGGAGTTATGGTTGACGAACCCAGCTGTATAGAGAAGTTGTGGTGAAGTGATGGGTTGGCTGAGACCATGAGCAGTTCTGTCTTAGCAAGATTGAGCTGAAGGTGATGGTCCATCATCCAGCTAGAAATGTCACTCAGACAGGCTGCAATGCGAGCAGTTACCGTCGGATCATCTGGTTGGAATAAGAAGTAGAGTTGAGTGTCATCAGCATAGCAGTGGTAAGAAAAGCCATGCTTCTGAATGACCGATCCTAATGACGACATGTAGATGGAGAAGAGAAGTGGTCCAAGCACTGAGCCTTGAGGAACTCCAGTAGCAAGAAGTTGTGACTTTGAAACCTCACCCCTCCAAGACACCCTGAAGGACCTATCTGAGAGGTAAGACTCGAACCACAGGAGGGCGGTTCCTGAGATGCCCATCTTTCTGAGGGTGGACAGGAGGATCTGGTGGTTAACTGTGTCAAAAGCAGCAGACAGATCCAGCAAGATGAGTACAGAGGATTTGGAAGCTGCTCTTGCCAGTCTCAGGGCCTCTGTAACCGAGAGTAGGGCAGTCTCAGTTGAGTGGCCTCTTCTGAAGCCAGATTGGTTGTTGTCCAGAATGTTGTTCTGTGCAAGAAACAGAGAGAGTTGGTTGAACACAACTCGCTCAAGTGTCTTTGCAATGAATGGAAGAAGGGATTCATTCGGTCTGTAGTTTTCTAAAAGTGCTGGATTTAGAGCAGGTTTTTTAAGCAGTGGGCTTACCCGAGCCTGCTTAAATGCTGTGGGAAATGTACCAGTGTGAAGCGAGGTGTTGATAATGCGAGTAAGCGCAGGGAGCTTCAGTCATCTGAAGAAGAAATGGCTTGAAGGAGGTGAGTGGGGATAGGATCTAGTGGACAAGTAGTGGGATGATTGGAAATGATGAGTTTGGAAACCTCCGTCTCTGAGAGAGGAGAAAAGGAGGTGAGAGATTGTGTATTTGTCGTTATGAAGTTATTATTAGTTTGTGGTGTGAGGAATTGGTCACTGATGGTTCTTGTTTTATTTGTGAAGAAAATTGCAAAGTCATCAGCTGTAAGAGTTGATGAAGGAGGAAGGGGAGGAGGACAGAGAAGAGAAGAGAACGTTTTGAAGAGTGCGCAAGAGTTGGAACAGTTGTTAATTTTGTTGTGGTAGTATGTCGTTTTAGCAGTGGAGACATTTGCAGAGAAGGAAGAGAGGTGTGACTGATACACACTAAGGTCGGTAGAGTTTTTGGATTTGTGCCATTTCCTCTCTGCAGCCCTTAGTTTAGCACGATGTTCACGGAGAACATCGGACAACCACGGGGCAGAGGGGGTAGCGCGTGCTGGTCTGGATGAAAGGGGGCAAAAGTTGTCTAAGCAAGATGTTAGAGTGAAGCAAAGAGTGTCAGTAGCACTGTTTGTGTCCAGTGCTGAGAACTGAGAGGCTGAAGGTAGTGCGGATGAAACCATTGAGGATAGGCAAGAGGGAGAGAGCGAGCGTAGGTTACGCCGAAAGGTGACCTGCGGAGGAGCGTGTGCTATGTCAGGAGTTAGTGTGAGGTTAGAAGTGATGAGGAAGTGGTCTGAGGTGTGCAGTGGAGTTACTAATGTGTTGTCAGTGGAGCAGTAGCGTGTGTAGATGAGGTCCAGTTGGTTACCTAATTTGTGAGTAGCCGTAGTAGACACTCGTTTGAGGTCAAATGAAGTGAGAAGAGTGTTGAAGTCAGTAGCCTGGGGGTTTTCTAGGTGGATGTTGAAGTCGCCGAGCAGTACCAGAGGAGTACCATCCTCAGGAAAGTTTGACAGTAACACATCCAACTCCTCCAAGAAGTTACCCAGTTGACCTGGGGGATGATACACAACTACAAAGTGGATTTTAGCAGGGTGGGTAATAGTAATAGCATGAGATTCAAATTAACTGTTGCCTGTAGGAGATGGTAGAAGATCAAATTTCCATTCATTTGAAATAAGGAGACCAGTGCCTCCACCCCTCCCAATCGTGCGAGGGGTGTGGGAAAAAGTGAAATTAGTGGAGAGGGCTGCAGGAGTGGCAGTGTCCTCAGGTTTGATCCAAGTCTCAGTTAGGGCCATGAGGTTGAGACCGGAATGAGTAGCAATAGAAGGAATAAAATCTGCTTTGTTTACAGCAGACTGGCAGTTCCAAAGACCACTTGGAATAGAGAGTAAAGTAGTAGAGGACAGAGGGACCGGCCGTAGATTATTAGGATTGGCCTGCCTCCAACGTACAGTGCGTGCTCTCCGAGTGTTAGTAGTAATAGTACAGATTTGAAAGCACATAGTGAGTACAATTGACTAAACAAGTAGATGAGTACAAGTTAGACAAAAAGTAAAGAAAGGGGAGAAAGCAATACTCAAGTGCCTTGTCGGTGTCCTTGCTCGGTGGAGTCGTGCAAGGTAGAGTCGATCGTCGACTAGAGTCCACTCTAGAGTACACTCGTCGGTCTTTACACGAGGAGGGCTTCACACGAGGGCTGCCGCGACCGCTGCCGCGGTGTACAAACCAGTTTTATACTTGCCTAATTACTCGTCCCTGAAGTCAGCTGACCACGCCTTCCTACTTAGCAAACCGAAACTGGGAATTCCCGCGATATACGCGAGAACAAACGCGACTTGAGAACGCGTTTACCACGGTAAAACACAGTATGCAAAACAATGTTTCCTAGCAACGACAACTGAGCTGAAATCTAATGAGAAAACAAGACAAAACACTTACAAACTGCTGTTCTCTTCTGCTGTTCGACTGCTTCTTCTGCATTTAATAATAGCATTTGCAATTAGCCACAGCTGAATGCAGCCACACAACACCATTTGATCTTCTATATTTACTATAAAAATAATGAAAGGGAGGTGTAAAACACTAAATCATAAGACCACAATACCAGAAGACTTTATGTGCCACAGAGATCTGCATGTTTGAACAACACCAAAAACAACAATTGCCAAACAGACAACACCGAAACAGGTGAACACATTTCTGCCCACAGATCTGACTGTAATGAGAGCAACTGCAACTAAAGCCATGGACATTGGTCCATTGGAGTTCATGACGATATGGGTGATAAAAACACCAATTAATTTAGAAAATTCCCCCAGCAAAATTAGGGTCTCTAATGCTCATGACACAGCAGACTGTGAAGGCTCAACTGCAAGAGCAGCATCAGGTGTTACACACTCAGACTGCACTGAAACAGCAGCAGTAATTCAGATCTGACCAACGAAACTCAGTTTCATGTGACATCTGGAATTAAAATTACAATACATGATGATTATGCAGTCAAAGTGATTCCACATGTCTGAACGTGAAACTGATGAGAAGTTCAAAACTAACTGTGGTTCTCTCTGTATTTGTTTCTGTCTCAGGTTGACCAGTGCAATTCCTTGGAGGTCAGATACCAGGAAGGCGCCTGGCCCCATCTGCATTGAGCCAGAACAGCGGAATTGTTAGAATATAACCTGAAATTGTGGGAGATGGGTGCGACGACACTTCAAGAGGCCATTCACACCTCACAGTAGAACATAACTACACAAATATCTACATGGCCTCCCGGATTAGCACCGGAACTAAAATTTTGCAACACAGATTGTTATAGATTAGACTCCGTCCATCTCCCAGACATGAGCACAGAGCACACACCATCGCATCATCATCTCATCTAGACTGTCCAGTATGAACACTACACATCACAGAAGTCTATGATGGCTTAGATTCCAAAGGTGGTACTCCACTAAAGGTCTATTGTCCATCTTCACACTGACAGAACCACATAGATTCTCACACATAGGACATAGTTTATCCCATGATGGCAGTCTCAGAAAGACACACATAATATTTGTGATTTACAACAATCTGCCAACTCATGGAAAACATAATACATTTGCATGGCTACTGTCACAAATCGATGATGTATAATTCTAAACGCAGAGGCAAATCTGCCATGAAAATTCTAAAGATTGAAACTTTCTGATTATTATTGGGATGTTTTGGCAAACCAGAGGGCCCGCTGGTTTCCCAACAGATCACTAATAACTGAAACATTATGAAAATGATTAAATATGAAGTGCGGACACTTCTGTTGATCAGCTACAAAATTTGCAATTTGACTATGAAATCGAATGTAACGCAGTTTACATGACACACATACACACACACACACACACACACACACACACACAAACTATTACAAAGGATCCAGGATCTCCATTCTTGCATAAAAACCTAAGCACACTTTAGATCACTACCTTGAAATCTTAGGTGACTTGCATTGGAGAATTATATATATACAGTGGGTACGGAAAGTATTCAGACCCCCTTAAATTTTTCACTCTTTGTTATATTGCAGCCATTTGCTAAAATCATTTAAGTTAATTTTTTTTCCTCATTAATGTACACACAGCACCCCATATTGACAGAAAAACACAGAATTGTTGACATTTTTGCAGATTTATTAAAAAAGAAAAACTGAAATATCACATGGTCCTAAGTATTCAGACCCTTTGCGCAGTATTTAGTAGAAGCACCCTTTTGATTTAATACAGCCATGAGTCTTTTTGGGAAAGATTCAACAAGTTTTTCACACCTGGATTTGGGGATCCTCTGCCATTCCTCCTTGCAGATCCTCTCCAGTTCTGTCAGGTTGGATGGTAAACGTTGGTGGACAGCCATTTTTAGGTCTCTCCAGAGATGCTCAATTGGGTTTAAGTCAGGGCTCTGGCTGGGCCATTCAAGAACAGTCACGGAGTTGTTGTGAAGCCACTCCTTCGTTATTTTAGCTGTGTGCTTAGGGTCATTGTCTTGTTGGAAGGTAAACCTTCGGCCCAGTCTGAGGTCCTGAGCACTCTGGAGAAGGTTTTCGTCCAGGATATCCCTGTACTTGGCCGCATTCATCTTTCCCTCGATTGCAACCAGTCGTCCTGTCCCTGCAGCTGAAAAACACCCCCACAGCATGATGCTGCCACCACCATGCTTCACTGTTGGGACTGTATTGGACAGGTGATGAGCAGTGCCTGGTTTTCTCCACACATACCGCTTAGAATTAAGGCCAAAAAGTTCTATCTTGGTCTCATCAGACCAGAGAATCCTTCAGGTGTTTTTTAGCAAACTCCATGCGGGCTTTCATGTGTCTTGCACTGAGGAGAGGCTTCCGTCGGGCCACTCTGCCATAAAGCCCCGACTGGTGGAGGGCTGCAGTGATGGTTGACTTTCTACAACTTTCTCCCATCTCCCGAATGCATCTCTGGAGCTCAGCCACAGTGATCTTTGGGTTCTTCTTTACCTCTCTCACCAAGGCTCTTCTCCCCCGATAGCTCAGTTTGGCCAGACGGCCAGCTCTAGGAAGGGTTCTGGTCGTCCCAAACGTCTTCCATTTAAGGATTATGGAGGCCACTGTGCTCTTAAGAACCTTAAGTGCAGCAGAAATTTTTTTGTAACCTTGGCCAGATCTGTGCCTTGCCACAATTCTGTCTCTGAGCTCTTCAGGCAGTTCCTTTGACCTCATGATTCTCATTTGCTCTGACATGCACTGTGAGCTGTAAGGTCTTATATAGACAGGTGTGTGGCTTTCCTAATCAAGTCCAATCAGTATAATCAAACACAGCTGGACTCAAATGAAGGTGTAGAACCATCTCAAGGATGATCAGAAGAAATGGACAGCACCTGAGTTAAATATATGAGTGTCACAGCAAAGGGTCTGAATACTTAGGACCATGTGATATTTCAGTTTTTCTTTTTAATAAATCTGCAAAAATGTCAACAATTCTGTGTTTTTCTGTCAATATGGGGTGCTGTGTGTACATTAATGAGGAAAAAAAATGAACTTAAATGATTTTAGCAAATGGCTGCAATATAACAGAGTGAAAAATTTAAGGGGGTCTGAATACTTTCCGTACCCACTGTATATGTCTATACCTTTGTAATTGAGATTGAATATTTATTATTATTATCGTATGTTTTAATGATGCATACCATCTTCATAAATATGTACGTTTCACTGACTTTTTGCTACTTTTCATTTAAGCCACTCAGACCAAACATTTAATAATTCCACTACCATTAAAATCCATCAGAGTGGTAGTGAGGAATTGGCTGTTTTAAAATGGGACCACCTTATGACACGAGACCTCAAAAGACACCTGAGACCCAATGTACCATTCGCACTTGTTGACATAAACCTACCTTATGTTTTTTGCTTTTATTATATGTTCTTGTGCCAAATCTCACAGCTTTCTTCCCATTTTCAATGACATCAAGTTCATCAATGTTCAATTGTTGAGCCATTAAGATGCTGTTTAAATGTCTCACACAAAGCAGCCTGTAACCAGCGAGAACCCTTCACCTGTTGGAGTCTGCCCAGAAATCTGCACGACTGGAGGTGACAAGATTCAACAAAAGAGGCAAGAAAGTCCTAGGGAAGGTGTCACTAGAAACAGAAGTTTCTCCATGATGGAACGACTCGTCAAGCAATAAAATACCTGGATTGATTCAATGAACTATGCACACGGATTGTTCTCAACCAGACAGGTGAAACCCTGAACCCGTTCATCCACCTGCTGAATTCGAGCTACATACACCTGCTGAGACTGGTGTACACAAAGGCCTTTCTAAAGGCTTCTACAACTGCAAATACATCACAAGGACCACAACAAGTGTCTGACAAGTGACCCCTTTGGGAATCATCTAGAATTGACCCACGTGGTCAAAGGGAGGAAAACTGTAAGAATTACAGAACCTCAGACACTTTGAACTTCTGAGATGGACAACACACACACAGTGTATTAACATACAGACATCTGTTTCCACATCCCACTGAGAGAAAATGCGGGAAAATGCCTCTCTCACATATGCATCAGTTCCTTTTTCATCCCCTTCCTTCCCCTCACCCATCCTTCCCTTCACTCAACTCACTCAGAATGGTCAATAGTAGAATATAATGTTCTACATGAATGCAAGTGATATTTACAGTCATGTTTGGTATCATTTGAATTGTCTCAGGGCGTCTGGTACAATGGTCTCATTCTTACAAGAAGTAAACAAAAAGGTACTACAGATCCTAAGGGTTTAGAGATGTTTTGCACACTGTAGCGGGTGGGTCAGTTCCCAGTGCCTTTCATGCAAATTACCTTCTGTCCCAAAAGGTGTTAACTCGACTTGATCAAAGCAAATTCCAATCGTTAGTTCCTGTCTCCATTTCGGGGATGTTTATCTTAACATGAGTACTTAAGGAAATGTTGCAAAAGGATCGGGGCGATTCTGTAGCCAGAAGCCCGTAGTGTGGTGTGTCTCTATACTTCACACTATGTATTTCTATAAAGTCAGGTATGCATCTTTTACTCGTAGATTTATCTTTGAGAATTCGATGTTTTGTATTGATACGATTTGAAATCTCTGAATTGGCTATGTAATTGGCATAACACATATTTACCTGACTGATAATAAATTGTTACATTTGATCTTATTCTGTTTTACTCTGTAATTATTGACTCTAGTAGATTATGTTGTATCCTTGTTAGCGACATGAGCACCCGAATGAACGAGTAAATATAAAGTAAAGAGTTCACTAGAATAATCAAATATCAGAAGAATACTAATTAGAAATAGACAAACAACCAGTTTGCATTTCAAACTAAATTCGAGGTCATAATAAAATGGAGTCAGATTAGTTAATAAAATGGAGTCAGATTTGAATTTAACCTAGCTTTAATAGCTTTGCACGCTGAAAAGACCGAACACGCAGGAAACCTTCACCCACGATTGGATACCGTCCTTGGACCAAATCCGTGGACCTTACATGATGATATATATATTTCAACATCTGGCTTTACTAAAATTTATTATGAATGTCTTTTGTAACCAAACTTTAACAACATGACACTTTGAAGTGATGCTTGGAGTGATCAAGAATATTGTAATTTACAAATAAGCTTTTCTTTGATTTCTCAGTCTTGATTTTCTTTCCTTGCGTCCTTCCCACGCATCCTAAGGGGGGTGAAGCGAAGACGCAAGGAATGGAAACAAGGATGTTCACACTTCCCTAAGCACTTGCCCTTGGGGGAATCCCTGCTGCATTATGAAGAGTGTTCCACTTTGTGAAGTGTACAAGGGATGTTTATATGGACAGACCCTCGACCAATGTTCCCTCTAATTTTAGTTTTCTTGCTGAGCAAAACTTTTCGCTATTGAAGTGTGCATAATTGTAGTTGTGCGCTTAGCTGAGCGTATCTCAGGGTCTGCTCTCCCCTCCCTGCAGGACATCTACCTCAAACGCTGCAAAAGCAGAGCTGTCAAAATCATCAAGGACTCAAATCACCCTGGTAACCGTCTCTTCATTGTGCTACCATCTGGTAAGCGCTTCCGTAGCCTGATGGCAAAAACTGAGAGACTTAGGAGGAGCTTCTTCCCCCGGGCCATCAGGCTCCTAAACTCAAACTCGGTCTCATAACATCAACATGACTCCATTTAATAATCACTAATAATCAGTAAGTTATTAATAATTTTTCTACCATTCGTATTGCTGCTATGTAAATACCCTGTACAACCTGTTTGCACATTCTTCTTGCACATTCCTTCTTATATTATTATTTATTAAGTCTACAGTATACTGTCCTGCACACTTATTTTTTTTTGCACATTTTATTTTATATTTTATTCTCTTATTTTTTATTTCTACTTCATTCATTTTTTTTATATATTTACGTATATTCTTTGTGTTTGTATTCCATATAATTGCACTGTCCATGGAGCGGACCTGACTAACATTTCACTGCTGGTTATACTCCGTATATGTTATATGTCACGGTACACTCCGGGAGCCAGGAAAACGAGGAGGCAAGGAACTTCTTTGAAACGTAAACTTTTAATAACCAAAACAGAGATCGCGGGAGACATATACACAATGACGTTAAGACAGCACACAAAAGCAGGGAAACACAGGGCTTTTAAAGGGGAGACTAAACTGGATAATTACTAACACAGGGCTGGGGACTAATCAACTAAAGACACAGGGCTGGGAACTGATAATACAAATGAGGACAGGAACAGGAACTAAGCAAATATGGGCACGAGAGGAGGGGAAACACGTGACATGGGGAACACAGGTCTGACAGTATAATTGTGTATGTGACAATAAAATCTTGAATCTTGAATCTGTTAAAAATGTACATTTTGTGTACTTCAAAACTTAAAAGTATAATTTTAAAAAAGTGCACTTGCAGATAATATAATATAATTTAAATTAAAGGCCAATTAAGTGAACTTTAAAAAAGTATACTTTAATGACAATATGTCTTAACATATTTAAGTGTGCTTTTTAAAAATGCACTTTATAATAATGTCTAATTAATAGGGCTGTCAATCGATTATTATTTTTAATCGCGATTAATCACATGATTGTCCTGAGTTAACTCACGATTAATCGCAATTAATCGCACATTTTTATTTGTTCTAAATGTACCTTAAATCAATCCTTTTCAAATTTTTAATACTCTAATCAACATGGGCATGGACAAATATGGATGCTTTATGCAAATGTACACTATATTGCCAAAAGTATTGGGTCACCCCCTTCTAATGAACAGGTTTGACTACTTTAGTAATTTCTATGAGTACAAATCTTAATGTTTAAGCATATTATGATATTCTAGGGAATTGTGTGCTTCTAATATTATAGCAACAGTTTGGACTCTTTTCTATTCTAACATGACAATGCCTCTGTGTATAAGGTTCAAAAAGACATGATTGATTGAGTCAGTGTGGAAGAACTTGACTGGTCTGCATAAAACCAAGTCCTAATCCCAGTTTAACACCTCTGGTGTGACTGTAAATGCAGACCTTGAGCCAAAAACTCATCACCAAACACCAATGACTTGTACATATGGGTACAGTCATTTTAGACACTTCCAAAACTGCTGCAACAGAGATGGAAATACAATTTTTAAATACATGAATTATGTTCCCATCGTTGTTGCCACAGATTTAGAAGTGCATTTTTCTGTTCTAAAGAAGGGGGTGTCCCAATACTTTTGTCTATATAGTGTATGTAAAAGTCATTGGTGTTTGGTGATGAGTTTTTGGCTCAAGGTCTGCATTTACAGTCACACCAGAGGAGTTCAGCTGGGATTAGGACTTGTTTTTATGCAGACCAGTCAAGTTCTTCCACACTTACTGAATCAATCATTTTCTTTTTGAACCTTGTCTTATACACAGAGGCATTGTCATGTTAGAATAGAAAAGAGTCCAAACTGTTGCTATAATATTAGAAGCACACAATTTCCTAGAATATCATTATATGCTTTAACATTAAGATTTGTACTCATAGAAATTACTAAAGTAGTCAAACCTGTTCAGTAGAAGGGGTGCCAATACTTTTGGCAATATAGTGTATGTTTATTATTATTGAAACCATAGTCAACATAAAGCATGAAGAGTAGACATGTTTCAAAGGTCATAGATGTTTTTCAAAGAACTTGTTCATGTCTATTAGACATGAAAAAATAAATTCCAGGTTCCCATTACTTCTTTCTTTGCACTGAGCAATTTACTGACACAAACCTGTTTACATTTTTGCACACAGGGCAGCTCTTCTTCTGAAAATGCAAAATGTACATTTATTATTTATTATTACATTTGTTTCCCTATCTTTGCCCACATACTGTATTTTGATGAAGCTAAATTCTCAATAAAACTGGTATATTTTACTGTTTCTGTTGTCAGACAACGGAATGAATATGAAATAGTGACTGAAACGCGATCCATTAAGACATAACCAGCTCTCCCTTCCAAGATGTTAATCTGCACAAAAAATCATGATAATCGCACCGTCGTCTGATGAAATCAAATACACATAAGATAAAGACAATAGCTGTGCTGTGATTTCGGCTATACTTGCATGTAAAATTAGAGAAGCAACATAATATCTGTGTTTAACTGAATTAAAGCACTGCTCCTCTCCGCCGCGCGCTGAGCAGACGCAGAGAGAGAGAGAGAGAGAGAGAGAGAGAGAGAGAGGTAGGTGTGCGGCTCGGCTTTGGCTCGCGCTCGTGCGGCAGTCTCAGTGATTCTCAGAAACTAGGTTTGGGCGCTTTTTTGAAGGGAAAAAGGTCGCTAAAGGGGTCTGCAATGTTGCTAAGTTGTCAACACTGTGCATCTCCATTTTTCCAACTACGGGTTGGGCCACGGGTCAAACCGGAAATACGCGCTGCGTTAATCGCGCGTTAAAAAAATTAGTGCCGTTAAAATGAATTTGCGTTAACGCGTTATTAACGCGTTAAATTTGACAGCACTACTAATTAAGTATTAATTTTACATTTGACATAATTATGATTTTATTGTGTTTTAAATAAGAACGTCTCGGTTACGTACGTAACCCTCGTTCCCTATCTGTCGGTCACTACGAGTTATGTCGTGACGACATAGGGGATTTACTTGGAAGCCCCAATCATCTCTGTAAAGAGAAAACGCCAATGAATATTGGCTAGTGGAATTTGCATACCTGAGCCACTCCCCGTACATACGGGTATAAAAGGGCGACAGGTGCATCCACTCATCAGATTTTTACTTCGGAGCCGAGTGGATGAGAAGTGCGCTGATCTCCACAAAGCCTTTAATCTTTGATTTGTTCCTGGTTGGCGTCACGGTGCAGTCAGCGGAGTCCCTTTCACCAGCGATTCCCCTGGGCACTTCAACTAAAAGAGCAAATTCTAAAAGAGCAAATCACGGACGATCGCGTCTTTTTCAAGATGCCGTTTCGTCCGTGTCCTCTTGGTTGCGGTCGTTTTCTGTCTGCGGATGACGTTCACGATCGTTGTCTTCAGTGTCTGGGCATTCAGCACACTGAAGCTGCGTTCGTGGATGACTCATGCGCCTGTTGTGGGCGTATGAGCATGACATCGCTGCGATCTCGACTTTCCTTTCTGAAAGGATTGGCACCCTCTGCCGCCACCCGTCCTGGTCTCTCTGGCTCGAGCAGAGGACCACCGGCTGGCGGTCTGGGAGATCTGAGGGTCACAGTAAGAGCTTCTCCGCCGGGCTCGTCCCCACGGACCTCTTACTCCTCACGCAGCGAGCGCCCTGCCCGGCAACATGCAGAGACACTTGTTCTAAGGGCACCCTGGCCCGTAGAAAGGCAAGGTCCATCCAGGGGCTGAAGGAGCGGCGACACTCCTGTGTGATGTTCACCCGAAGTGCACCGCGGCGCCATGCCCACCTCGGGACTCGGGAGTGCAACCAGTGCTGAAGTGGTCTCATAGATCGTCCGCGTCTCCCGTCCAAAGCCTGTAAGCTGACAGCTGCTCTCGCAGCCAAAGCTTATAGTGCTGCGGGCCAGGCAGCCTCTGCCCTGCATGCCATGGCGATCCTGCAGGTTCACCAAGCCAAGGCCCTCAAAGAAATGCACGAGGGTAGTTCCGACCCGGTGTTGATGCAGGAGCTGCGCACGGCGACTGACCTCGCTCTACGTGCGAAGAAAGTCACGGCACGGTCCCTCGGGAAGGCGATGTCCACTATGGCGGTGCAGGAGCACCATCTCTGACTCGACCTGGCAGAGATGAAGGACGTCGACAAAGCACGCTGGGCCGCTGGACTCAGTCGAGCTGAAATACCTGTCGGCTAAGACAGCGCTCCTGACCGCGCTCACTTCCATCAAGAGGGTCGGGGACCTCCAAGCATTTTCGGTGAGCGAAGAGTGCCTTGTGTTCGGGCCGGACTACTCTCACGTTGTCCTGAGACCCCGGCCTGGATACGTGCCCAAGGTTCCCACCACGCCCTTCCACGATCAGGTGGTGAACCTGCAAGCACTGCCTTCGGAGGAGGCAGACCCAGCCTTGGAGTTGCTGTGTCCCGTAAGAGCATTGCGCATATACGTGGACCGCACCCGGAGCTTCAGAAGCTCTGAGCATCTCTTTGTCTGTTACGGAGGTCAGCAGAAAGGGAAGGCTGTCTCCAAGCAGAGGTTGGCCCACTGAATAGTGGATGCCATCGCCTTGGCGTACCAATCCCAAGGTGAGCCGTGCCCCATGGGGGTGAGGGCTCACTCCACATGGAGGGTTGCCGTCTCCTATGCGTTGGCGCACGGCGCCTCTCTGGCAGACATCTGTAGAGCTGCGGGCTGGGCGACACCGAACACCTTTGCGAGATTCTACAGTCTCCGCGTTGAGCCAGTTTCTTCCCGTGTGTTGGGTAACAGGTAAGTGGCGGGAAGAACTGGCCGGTGTCACGCTTGCTGCGCCATTCCCCCTCACCCGGGGATACGAGCGCCTGTTTTCTCCTCCAGTTCAGTTCCCCGGACGGCGAACCCTGGTGGAGTTCCTCCAGCACCCCCGGCAGTCAGACTGGGCGGAGCAGTCTGACACCAGGCCCATTACTGGTGCTAGCTCGCCCGGGTCTCCGGTCAGCCCCTGTACTCGGCTAGGTGTCCGTATGGCTTTGATTCCCTTCGGGTAATCCCATACGTGTATTCGTCCACGGTAAGGTTTCCCTCACGGTAAACCCATGTCTTCCCTTTGACAGAGCTCTCTGTCAGGCCCTGCTGGCAGCCCTCCTCCTTACTCCTAGGTAGGATCTGCCCCAGGGTCCAGTCGTATGCCCCAGGCCTGGGTCAGTCCATATCAGTGTCTCCACATGGTACCTCCCTTCGGGCAGGATGTGGCCTCCGTAGCGCCCTTCTCCGGAAGGCTCGCTTCCCCATCGTTACTGCCAAGCTGTAACAACAAACAGGAAAAACGTGAAGCATCTTTCATTGAAGGTCGAAATCCCTTCCGACTTCTGGGGAGAGGAACAGCGGCTTGGCTATCTCCAGCAGCGATGTACTCAGTGGTCCCTGCGGGCACCAAGGTTAGTGAATTTGCGCTGGGGCGATGGGAAGGTTGCGACCTTTCGCATTGCATTTGTCTGTCAAGCGCTCGCTTGTCAACATCTGCATGCCACAAGGTCGTGACGGGGTTCAGGTTGTGGCGCTTTCCATAGGACCCCTATGTCGTCACGACATAACTCGTAGTGACCGACAGATAGGGAACGTCTCGGTTACGTACGTAAACCTCGTTCCCTGATGGAGGGAACGTATGTCCCCATGCCACAATCTTGAACCACCGCTGGTTGCCTGGGACTCGTTCTCGGCTCCTCAGCGGAAAACCTGATGAGTGGATGCACCTGTCGCCCTTTTATACCCGTATGTACGGGGAGTGGCTCAGGTATGCAAATTCCACTAGTCAAAATTCATTGGCGTTTTCTCTTTACAGAGATGATTGGGGCTTCCAAGTAAATCCCCTATGTCGTCGCGACATAAAGTCTCCGTTCCCTCCATCAGGGAACGAGGGTTACGTACGTAACCGAGACGTTCCCTGAAGGAGGGAATGGAGACGTAACATCAGAGTGACTGACGTAATGGGATCTTGCCCGAGAGCCCAATCACCTTCAAGTGTTAACAAAACAAGCCAATGACAGTTGGCGTGCGTGTTTCGCAACACGCACCCCGCCCGGCAGCGAGGGTATAAAAGGAGAGCGCGTGCAAACGCACATCTGTTTTTCGCTGAGGAGCCAAGACTGTGCCCCGGCTGTACAGCGGTGGTACAGCAACTGTGGCGACAGGATGAAAGGGAACGAGGGTTACGTACGTAACCGAGACGTTCCCTTTCAGTCAGTCACGTTCAATGTAACGTCAGAGTGACTGACGTAATGGGATCCCTATGAAAATGCCACTATTGCTGACCCCCTCCAGTGCCCTGCGGAAGCCGGCAAGTCCCCCCACACCAGTTGGGACAGAAGATAGGACAGGGCTTAGGCAGAGATGACAGCCACTGCTGTTCCGTACAGTGGGTAACACTGGGAAAGAGTAGGAAATGCTACGGAAGCCACATCCTGCGTAAAGGATGTACCATGTGGAGATTACACATATGGACTGGCCAAGGGCAATACTACATATGGAAGTCTCTGAGGTAGACTCAGCCAGCCTGGGGTGAGATCAATACACAGCAGAGACGGCAGAAGGTCTCTGCCAGGGAAAGACACAGGCTCACTATGAGGGGAAACGTACCGTGGAAGAATACACATGTGGGATCACCCGAAGGGGAATCACTACACACGGGCACCTAGCCCAGCACAAGGGCTGACCTTGGGCAAACACACGAGTGCTTTACCTGGCGTCTGGCGCTCCGCCACGTCTGACTGCCGAGGGTGCGGGAGGAACTTCAACAGGGTTCGCCAAGGGGAACTGAACTGAGAAGCAGTAAAAGGACAGCAGTGGGCCGCCAGGGCAGGATGTCCGATTGCCTCCGTCTGCTTCTGTGTGATGGAAAACTGCTGGGCAAAGCTCTCCACCGCGTCGCCAGAGGCCTGCCTGGGAGATCCGGGAGTCCAGGAAGCGGTGCTTGTCAGACTCGCTCATATCTGCCAGGTTCAGCCATTCAGGTTCCTGGACCACCAGAGTGGACATCGTCTGACCGAGGGACCGCGCTGTGACTTTCGTTGCCTGAAGGGCAAGGTCCATCGCCGTGCGCAGCTCCTGCATCAAACCTGGGTCAGAACTACCCTCGTACAACTGCTTCAACGGCATGGCCTTGTAAGTTTGCAGGAGGGCTATGGCGTGCAGGCCAGAGGCGGCCTGTCCAGCAGCTCTGTAAGCCTCGGCCGTTGAAACGGACGAGAACCCACAAGCCCTTGACGGGGGGCGTGGATTACCCCGCCAGGCGGCGGCACCCCGCGGGCAAAGCTGCGCGCTCAACTTGGGGGATCTCCACATACCCCTTAGCCGCCCCGCCATCGAGGGCAGTGAGGATGGAAGAAGCACTAGCTCTGTAGCTGCCGACAATCGGCCTGAGCCCCCAGGAACCAATTGTCCAGCCTTGAGTGTTCGGGAGAAGGAGGAGGCCTCCAGTGCAGCCCGACGCTCTCAGCGGCCCGGGAAAGCATAGCAGTCAGCTCTGGATCTGACTCGGGCAACGCCACTCTTCCTGACGGAGGCAGTGCAGCCGAATCGTCATCTCCAGAGCCTAGCTCATCCTCCGATGCAGCGATCGACATCCTGTCATCCACTAGCGCTTCGGACGAGATTCTGAGCCCCGCCCTGTCCGGGGAACCAGCGAACTCGTCTGGAAACACCAGATAGTGCGATGTGATTCAAGATTCAAGATTCAAGATCACTCATCAAGATGGCGCCGCTGTGTTTGGAAGCCGTCCAGGTCGCTCTGCTCAGATTGTGCTTTTATTTACCTTTTTACTTACTTTTGCTTTCTCTTTTTACACACATAACGTCTGCACTGATCACTTACGACAGAGGAAAACTTTTGGACATTGGACACCGCTACACTAACCTGTTTCAGGACACTTTATCCCCGAATCCATCGTGGCCACTCGAGATTCTTCGGTACACGGACGAGAACAATGGCCACTTGAATAACCACCCGAGGCGATGGATCAAGAAACACTGCGGGAAACGCACTGGGATTCGCAACAGACTGAGGAAAAGGGCTCACAATCTTCCTCTACCGAGCATTCTGCTCGCCAATGTCCAATCCTTGGAGAATAAGATGGACGATCTTAGAGCCAGGATAAGTTTCCAATGGGACATAAGGGACTGTAACATCCTTTGACTGTCTGAAACATGGCTCCACGCCCTCGGTCCCGGACACTGCTGTAACGCCGTCTGACAACTTTTATGTTTTACGGATGGACAGAACAGCCGAGGCCGGTAAATCCAAAGGTGGAGGAGTGTGTTTCATGATTAAAAAGAAATTGTGTGACCCCAGGAATATCTCCACTCTGTCGCGTTCCTGCTCGCCTCATCTGGAACATCTATCCATTATTTGCCGCCCATTCTATCTGCCCCGGGAGTTTTCATCGATCATTGTTACTGCTGTTTACATTCCAACACAGGCAGACTTGGCTTTGTCTAAGCTTCATGATGTGCTCAGCGGCTACATTAACAAACATCCTGATGCTGCCTTTATTATCGCGGGGGACTTTAATAAAGCCAACCTCAGGCAGGTCATGCCGAACTTTCATCAACATGTATCCTGTCCAACTACAGGACCGAATACACTGGATCATTGCTACTTTCAGCTTAAGAATGCCTACAAAGGCCGCTCACTCCCGGCTTTTGGCAAATCGAACCATGCCGCCATTTTCCTCACACCAGAATATAAACAAAGGCTCGTTCAGGAACCCCCGGTGCAGAGAGTAGTGACGCGCTGGTCCTCCCACTCAGAAGCTATGCTACATGCGGCTCTTGATGACGTCGACTGGGACATGTTCCGGGCGAGTTCATCTGACATCAGCGAGTTCACGGATGTAGCATTAAGCTTTGTAAAACACACTAACCGAACGAGCTACAGAAACAATAACTGTAAGGACCTTCCCAAATCAGAAACCGTGGGTGGACAGAACAATCCGTGCTGCTGTTAAACAAACGCACTGCCGCATACAATGCCGGTCTTTTGTCAGGGAACATGAGCGAGTACAAAGCATCGTGCTATGCTCTCCGACGTGCAGTAAGAGCCGCCAAATTCCGATACAGGGAGATAATTGAGTCTCATTTTCAGCTCAATGACTCTCGACGCATGTGGCAGGGACTGAGGACCATCTGTGCCTTTGGAAACAAATCCTCCGCAGAGGTGAGAGCAGATCCGTTGCTGGCCGACGAGTTTAAACACCTTCTACAGCCTCTTTGAATGCAATGGCGGCAGCGCGACTCTGCCGATCAGCGCGTCATGAAAGCAGCAGACAGAGCAGCGATAATCATGTAATCAACGTGTCGGAGGACGAGGTTCGGAGGGCCCTAAAGAAAGTGAACGATCAGGAAAGCAGCCGGACCTGATGGAATTACTGGCCGTGTTCTGAGGTCCTGCGCTGATCATCACTCGCTGGTTTGTTTACTTCCATCTTTAATGAGTCCCTTGATACCTCTGTGGTTCCCACCTCCTTTAAAAAATCTGTCATCATCCCTGTGCCTAAGAACAATAAACCCTCTTGTCTGAATGACTATAATCCCAGTTGCCCTCACATCAATAGTCATGAAGGTTTTTGAGAGACATGTAAAGAGCCACATTTGCTCCTCCATCCCTGTTACTTTGGACCCTCTTCAGTTTGCCTATCGCCCCAATAGATCTACTGATGATGCCATCTCTCACATCCTGAACTCTTCCCTCACACACATTGACAGCAACAATGGGAACTATGTAAGGCTGCTATTCATTGACTATAGCTCAGCTTTCAATACTATAGTCCCCATCAAGCTAGCTACTAAACACACAGACCTCGGCCTAAACTCTTCACTCTGTGACTGGATTCAAGACTTCCTCACCGGCAGACCTCAAGTGGAGAAAGTTGGCCAGTTCATCTCAAACTCCATCACCCTGAACGTAGGAGCCCCACAGGGCTGTGTCCTGAGTCCCCTTCTCTACTCTCTCTACACACACGACTGTGTGTCCTCTCACAGCTGATGATACTGTGGTTCTGGGCCTCATTTCCAACAATGATGAGACCACATACTTGGATGAGGTAGAGAGACTTACATCATGGTGCCAGGACAACTGTCTCTCTCTGAATGTGAGCAAAACTAAAGAGCTGTTTGTGGACTTCAGAAAGAGACAGCAGCGGCCCTACTCTCCTCTTATGATCAGTGGGACCCCTGTGGAGAGGGTGAGCAGCTTCAAGTACCTCGGTGTAAACATCTCCGAGAACCTGACTTGGACTACACACATTCAAACACAGGTTAAGAAAGCCAGGCAAAGACTGTACCATCTGCGACAGCTGAGGAAATTCAGGGTCTCACCAGCAATCCTGAAAACTTTCTATTCAGGGACCATAGAAAGTGTATTGACTCAGTGCATCTCAGTGTGGTATGGAAACAGCTCCAATCAGGACCGTAAAGCCCTGCAGAGAGTTGTGCGCTTAGCTGAGCGTATCTCAGGGTCTGCTCTCCCCTCCCTGCAGGACATCTACCTCAAACGCTGCAAAAGCAGAGCTGTCAAAATCATCAAGGACTCAAATCACCCTCCGGTAACCGTCTCTTCATTTTGATATCTACTACTCTGAGAGCGCTTCTGTAGCCCTGATGGCAAAACTGAGAGACTTAGGAGGAGCTCCTCCCCCAGGCCATCAGGCTCCTAAACTCAAACGTGGTCTCATAACATCAACATGACTCCATTTAATAATCACTAATGATCAGTAAGTTATTAATAATGTTTCCACCATTCGTATTGCTGCTATGTAAATACCCTGTACAACCTGTTTGCACATCTTCTATATTATTATTTTTATTAAGTACAAGTCCTGCACACTTATTTTATTTTGCACATTTTATTTATATTTTATTCTTTTATTTTTTTTTATTTTCTACTTCATTCATTTATTTTTTATATTTATGTATATTCTTTGTGTTTGTATTCCATATAATTGCACTGTCCATGGAGCGGACCTGACTAACATTTCACTGCTGGTTATACTCTGTATAATTGTGTATGTGACAAATAAAAATCTTGAATCTTGAATCTTGAGCCCTCCACGAACTAGTCACTTCCTCATGCACTTTCCGAGAAGAATGGAACCTGAGGTAGCTGCCGACGATCGGCCTGAGCCCCCAGGAACCAATTGTCCAGACTTGAGTGTTTCGGGCGAAGGAGGAAGCCTCAGTGCAGCCCGACGCTCTCAGCGGGCCCGGGAAAGCATAGCAGTCAGCTCTGGATCTGACTCGGGCAACGCCACTCTTCCTGACGGAGGCAGTGCGCCAAATCATCATCTCCAGAGCCTAGCTCATCCTCCGATGCAGCGATCGACATCCTGTCATCCACTGGCGCTTCGGACGAGATGCTGAGCCCCGCCCGTCCGGGGAAGCGACGGACACCATGCATACCCACTGCGATGGCAAAACACGCACAAACTGATTGGCTTGTTTGTAACACTCGAAGGTTTTCTCTCGGCGAGATCCCATTTTCAGTACTCCACGCATGTCGAATGTGACTGACTGAAAGGGAACACTTATTTTGATATATTTATCAATATACTAAAGCACATGCAAAATAATTTATTTAATTTCAACTAAAGTGTGTTCGCCAAAAAAAAATCATTTGTTAATGTATTTTAAATGTATTTGTGCATTAATGCACTTGAAATGTATTTTTATTCTAAACTCCAAAGTATACTCCAATAAAACTTATTGTTGAATTTTTTATCACCAGCTCCTGTGATATGAACTCTATGAAGTTTAATTTTCTACATAATATTTGACATACAGTGTCATTTATGAGAATAGTATTTATTAGCATTTATGAGAGTTTGTAGGTATGAGAGAATGAGAATGAGCTTTATTGGCCAGGTATGTTTACACATACGAGGAATTTGTTATAGTGACAGAAGCTCCACAGTGCAACAGAATGATAGCAACAGGACAGGACATACAGTCAGGTCCATAAATATTGGGACATCGACACAATTCTAACATTTTTGGCTCTATACACCACCACAATGGATTTCAAATGAAACGAACAAGATGTGTTTTAACTGCAGACTGTCAGCTTTAATTTGAGGGTATTTACATCCAAATCAGGTGAACGGTGTAGGAATTACAACAGTTTGCATATGTGCCTCCCACTTGTTAAGGGACCAAAAGTAATGGGACAGAATAATAATCATAAATCAAACTTTCACTTTTTAATACTTGGTTGCAAATCCTTTGCAGTCAATTACAGCCTGAAGTCTGGAACGCATAGACATCACCAGACGCTGGGTTTCATCCCTGGTGATGCTCTGCCAGGCCTCTACTGCAACCGTCTTCAGTTCCTGCTTGTTCTTGGGGCATTTTCCCTTCAGTTTTGTCTTCAGCAAGTGAAATGCATGCTCAATCGGATTCAGGTCAGGTGATTGACTTGGCCATTGCATAACAGTCCACTTCTTTCCCTTCAAAAACTCTTTGGTTGCTTTTGCAGTATGCTTTGGGTCATTGTCCATCTGCACTGTGAAGCGCCGTCCAATGAGTTCTGAAGCATTTGGCTGAATATGAGCAGATAATATTGCCCGAAACACTTCAGAATTCATCCTGCTGCTTTTGTCAGTAGTCACATCATCAATAAATACAAGAGAACCAGTTCCACTGGCAGCCATACATGCCCACGCTACCACCACCATGCTTCACTGATGAGGTGGTATGCTTAGGATCATGAGCAGTTCCTTGCCTTCACAGTTCTGGAACAACATCCTATGGACAGATGAGACCAAGATCAACTTGTACCAGAGTGATGGGAAGAGAAGAGTATGGAGAAGGAAAGGAACTGCTCATGATCCTAAGCATACCACCTCATCAGTGAAGCATGGTGGTGGTAGCGTGGGCATGTATGGCTGCCAGTGGAACTGGTTCTCTGCTTCCGCTTCGCGTCGGGCGGTTCTTAGCCTCCACGTCGTGCATTTAAAATCCTTTAATGCACGGCTAGCCATTGATTATCCCTTACTTAGTTGTTATACTTACTAGGTTGTATTAAGTTACCGCCATTTTACGGCGAGTAAAACAACTAACTTACTGCTATGAGTAACTTTTACTTAATATATTCAAGTAGCCACAACGAAACCAATGACATTAATTCACCAGTGGGAGGCAGCAGTGCGCTAATGTGCAACAAAACAACAGAAGAAGAAATAAGGACGGTTAGAGAGCATGTGCAACAAGTAGTGTTTTGAATATGTGCACCGAATTTGCTGAACCTGGGAAGAAGGAGAGAGACTGCTTGCATTTTTACCACTGGACAAAGACTGATTACTTCTATACAGTAATAATACGGTAAGTTAAAAAAAAAAAAAAGAAATAGTGTGACTGTATCTTTCTGTGTGCTGCTAATTTTAACTGACCGGTGTTCGCTAAGAGGCACCAAAGATCTTGGCTATTCTGCTGTTAGAATTTGTGGCGTATTTTTACTGTCTCAAATTGAAAACTTTGTAGCTAGTTAAAAATTACAGCATGGAAATTCCTAGGTACAATCTTAAGAGCATTCCAAAAGTCGTGAAGATGAGCTCTCAGCACTTGGGTAAAGTTGGTTTTATATTCGCACATTCACACATTTCCGCGTTCAATAATTTTGCTAATCTGCATTAAAAAAGGCTAATTTCGGTCAGTTATCATTACCGACTACTATGAGCACAAATCAGTACACATTTTTCTGTAGAACTCGACGTTTTAAAGAAGCTGATAAACACGCTTACCTCTATGGAGTGTCATGACGTCATCGCTTATCTGAGGGACCATCTACAAATAACATGTTTCCATTAAGACAGCCTGCAACGATTTACTGTCCATGTTACTAAAGTCATCAGGTGAACATGACATCATAGAGGAGGTTTATTTGGACAAACTCTTACATTTTAAACAGCTGAAACAAATACTTTAAAAACATTTTAAACAATAATAAATATAAAAGTATTTTGAAATTTTCTAATTATCATTTTCAATTATTAATTCTAACTGTAGTGGTGTGTCAGGAATGTTTATCATCTTGATCTTGTATGTTACGATGGGATATGTATTAATTTGCTTTGTCAGACACATAACTGTTGTAACAGGTGTTACGAGCCCCTTGGAAAAGTCTAGGGGTGTAACAAAATAGTGGGGAGAGGCTGAGAGAACTGCCGTCTCCAAGTCCCAGGGCACGTACACAAGAATGCTCAGCAACACCAGTTTTAAGCAAATAAACCAAAGATATTTTATTTAACAGAAGGTGGAAAATACTTAAATTAGGCTTCAGGAGGGGAAAAGGCCAAAACAATAAACAAAAAAGTTCCTCTGACTAGGGTTTTAAGAAATAACTTGCCTATCAAAAGAAAATGAAATAAAATACAGAGATACTTCCCTGACTTCCTCTCTAACACAAACACAGGAGAAAAAAAAAAGGTAATTTCTAAAATAAATGGCATCCACCTCCCTACAAACTTTTCCACTTAAGCAATTACAAAAAAAAACCTGAAATACTCTGCTATTGACACTTTTCACAACTTTACCTTAACACTACAGATAAAGCAATCAACAAACACTTAAGTAAAAAACAACAGCGCTGGGACTGGACGATGGTAGCTGTAAGGATGGAACACCTCAGCCTCTCTCTCTGGACTGCAGTTCTGCAGGTTCCTTTATACTCCAGCTAACGAGCTCAAACAGGAGTCAGGTGGCACTCATTAGCCTGTCAAGCAGAGAGCAGGGCCGTTTCTCAATACCAAGTACGCAAAGTTCGGACTTGCGTCCTCGGTAGTTCGGACTTCGCAAGTTCGACTCGGGAGTGCGAACTCCCGAGGACGGGAGGACACAAGTCCGGTAATTCTGCAAATGGAACAGCAGTGTACTTGAAAACGTCAGTCAGCTCGCCTACACTGTATTACAATACGACGAAATACGATATCAAACACCACTGCTTCTTTTTGTTTTCATGTAAACATATTAATAGCCGCAAAAATGTATTTCAGGGAACGTACATACATTACAGTGAAAATAAATATTATATCAAACAGCGTTGCCTCTTTTCTGTTTCATTTAAAATATTAATTGCCACAAAAATGTGGTTCATGCAAGGCGTACACGCATTACAATAAAACGAAATGATATTAAACACCAATGCCTTTTCATCTTCTTCAAAATATAAAACACAACCCTCTTTTCGTTTTCATTTTAAAAATATAAAACATTAATATGTGGTTTAGGTAATATGTGCACATATACTCTGATTCACTGTATAATAACATGAAATATGACAAGCACAACTATGCCTTTTTTGTTAAATGTCAGTTTTAATGAACAATAATAGCCATATAAAGGTAAACTATAAGAGACGTAATAGGAAATAAAGACAAAAGCAAACAAATCAGTCACGTTAACAAAGTAAGCGCTGTATTACGATTAATAAATAAATAATTTATGAAAAATAACTTTGTGCTCAACCAAAACGTCATGACCTGGAAGAAATAATAGATTCACGAGACCAAAGATTGCCTGTTAGATTTACCCAAAACGAATTATATCTTATGTTTAATCACTACACTACAGAGACATCAGAGCCAGCGGCAGATGTCAGAAGGACTAGCCGAGGTTATGCTCCTCTCTTCGGGATACATGAGCACTGGGTGCCCGGTGATCGCCTGGAACTCACGTCTCTGAAATCGGTGAAACTAATTTTCAAATAGGCGCTATCTTTATAAATAAACCGCAGATTTGAGTTTTAAACAACTACATTCTCACCTGAAATACTCTTAGAATGGCATTTCATGACACAATAACAGTAATATTTTGAAATTTTGCGGTTTTCCCCTCTCTGCCATTAACGCTCGCTGATTGGTGCGAAATGCATTCTGGATACCTGGCTGCCTGAAGTTCGCACAAGTCACCTCTGATGCATCCTTGATAAAAGGGGCGGAGCAAGGACACATCCGGGGATTTTAACTGTACTTGGCTAGATGTGAACTTTGAATTGGAACAGTACTTGGGCGATGACTGATGACGTTTCACAAGTCCACAAGAACACAAGTACAGACAAGAACGCATATTGAGAAACGGCCCAGCAGGAGGAGCAAGAGAGACAGGAACACAGTATACACACACAGGAAACACAATTGTTAGTTAAATCATACAATATAGAATAACTTATGTCCCTACGTAACGTAACACAGGACAGGACGTAACACAGGACAGTACTCAAGTCAAAATACCTCACAAGGTGGCAGGTGTTTTCCAGCAGAGGCGATATTCACTACTGTTGCATTCATACAGCATTTTTTTTTCTAGTAAAGTGGTTATTAAAAGTACATATTTACATCAAATCTTTTGTTCTCAATTGATTATAAAACCTATTCAGCTCAGGATGCACAAATACACTAATGAAAATATATTTATTGCAAAGTTCATCAACATGGAGTTTTGTTTTATTTATGTTGTAAATACCAAAACGGACCCGAGTTCGAGACCGCCTTTTGCCAAACTTTTTTTTCTCTCTTTTCAAATCTCATATCACATCGGAAAGGCATTTATCTTCAATAAAAATGAAGGAAATAATCAAAAAGTTGAAAATAAAGTATCGGTTAGGGTAGGTGTAGGGAGGGGTTTGCAATAAGGTTGCATCCATTTAATAATTTAAATAAAAATTATAATTTACACACAATACGTTATTGCGTACTGTTTTATAATGTACTACAATACTGAGGTGCAGATAATTGCCACTATTTGCAATAAGTAGTATAAATAGCAGAAAACCCTGCTACTTTAACATAGTGTTAGCATATCATTAAAATATACTACTATTTTCACTTAGTGTAAATAGAATCCATTGCACTTAGTGCAAATGGCTGCAGCCATATATATATATATATATATGTAGTGCCTTGCGAAGGTATTCAAACCTAGGGCTGTGCAATTAATCGAAATTCAGTTTCGATTTCGGCCTCCAAGGATTATGAAAATACAATAATCGAGATAAAACGATTATGGCGCCCCATTCCGCCCCCTTTCCAGCAGTGCGCTTTCACTCCTCCATAAAAGCCCATTTTCACGTGGAAATCAGTAAAATCATGTAACGTGACTTTTGCAAAATTGGACGTGCTTGAGTTATTAAAGTTGATTAGATTTATTAATGTTTTTAAAAAGCGCGAAAGAGAACTTGCACTGTTCCTCAGGGGGATATTTGTGTATGCGCTCAGAGACGGAGCAGAGCACAGACATGTAAAGTCATCCTTTAGCTGAACGTATGCGCCTAAACGGTCAAATACACGCAAAAATGTGTCAAAATGCGGCGCTTAGTGATTTTTCACGTAAACCCTTGTCGGTTATGTAATAAATGAATGTAAACAGATGATACTGAAAATACGCGTGTAACAATAAATTGGATCCGTGCGACTCTTAAAGTGACAGCGGGCTATATTCCTGCTGCCGACTGTGTGCTTAATATTAAATCAAACAACAAAAGACAAAGACAAAATCACTCACTGCTAAGGTCTTTTGTAGCTTTAATAAGAAACAAAGGAAGTTTAATTCTTACAGTGAAGACTACGCTGTTTTATTTTACATTTGATTATTCAATTTCTATAGTAGGCTGTTAACTGAATAATTTAGATTTGCATTAAAAACAATTTTGGTTATACGGCCAGCTATTAATCGTGTTAAATAATCGTGATTACAATATTGACCAAAATAATCGTGATTATGAATTTTGTCATAATCGAGCAGCCCTATTCAAACCCCTTCATTTTTTTTTC
This sequence comes from Schizothorax lantsangensis, assembly GCA_027422415.1. Classification (NCBI taxonomy): domain Eukaryota; kingdom Metazoa; phylum Chordata; class Actinopteri; order Cypriniformes; family Cyprinidae; genus Schizothorax; species Schizothorax lantsangensis. Next base: position 92,854 of record JAPDDO010000425.1, read on the forward strand.
ACTTTTTGTTATGTTGTAGCCTTATGTTAAACTGCTTTAAATTATTTTTTTCCCCCACATCAATCTACATATAACGACAAAGCAAATAACCGGTTTTTAACATCTTTGCAAATTTATTAAAGATAAATGATTCCATTGCATACGTATTCATACCCTTATCTGGGACAGTTGAAATTTAGCTCAGGAGCATTCATTTTGCTTGTAAATGTTACCACACTTTGAGTGAAGTTAACCTGTGGCAAATTCAATTGAATGGGAATGATTTGGAAAGGCACACATGTCTTAATAAAAGGTCTAACAGCTGAAAATGCATATTAGAGCAAAGACCAAGCCCTGAGGTATATATATAAAAAAATAAAGCTGCCTGTATAGCTCAGAGACAGGATTGCATCAAACCACATATCTGGGGAAGAGTTCAGAAAAAAATTCTGCTGCATTGAAGGTTCACAGAAGCATGTAGCCTCCATTACCCTTAATGGAAGAAGTTTGGAACAACCAGGATTCTTCTTAGAGCTGGCCTCCTGGTCAAACTGAGCAACTGATGAACAGGCTTTGGTTAGAGTGGTGATCAACAACCTGATAGTCACTCTAGTTGAGCTCCATGATCATATATGCAGATGGGAGAAACCTACAGAAGGACAAACATCACTGCAACACTCCACCGATCTGGGCTTTATGCTGGTGTGGCCAAACGCAATCCTCTCCTCAGTGAAGACACATGAAAACACACTTGGAATTTGCAAAAAAGCACCTAAAGGACCCTCAGACTGTAAGAAACAAGATTCTCTGGTCTGATTAACCTGAATTCCATGCATCATGTTTGAAGAAAACCAGCTCTGCTCATCACCAGCAGAGTACCATCCCAAAAGTAAAGTGTGCTGGTAGCAGCCTCATGCTGTGGGGCTGTTTTTCAGCAGCAGGGACTGAGGGACTCATCAGAATAGAAGAAAAGCTCAATGCACCAAAATATTGAGATAGCCTTAAAACCTGTTAACATGCACCAGGACGCCAGCGCACTGAAAGCTCTTTGTTTGCACATGTCATTGTTTTCAAATAGATTAGATGAAATGGGACAAAATTAATCTTGACAAACTATATATCATTTTGAAGGTCTAAGCCTCAAGCATCGACGATAGATCGATGTTTTTCGATAGAAAGCTTATAAAGGAATGCATTTGCTAAATTTCTGTAAGCAGTACACATCAAAACATGTATAAAAAAACCGCAGTACATACCAGATTCATCCTGATAACGACTCTCAAACGTATCCACTGCTGTAAATCCCGGTTTAGTTTGAAAGATAAGGGTCCACGGACCAACATCCCAAAGAGCACTTTTAGTCCAAAGAAACAATAACGTTGTAATTTGGATCGTTATTCCTTTGTTTATGTCTCATCTCTTCAGGGAGAGTTATTGTTTGTGTCCGTTATGGAACAAATTACGCTCAAAAACAGCGTCTTGGTGGTAAAAAAAAACAGCATGATTTTGTAGTAGGCTCAAAGATAAACAAAAAAAAGTCAAAGATACACGGAAAATTGTTTATTTGAATTCTGGCGCTCCCTCGTGACGGCGCGTGACACACGCTGTGACGCACCTGTCATCTGATGGGGGCGTAATTTAGCGATCTTTTTTGCACAAATAATCATTTTTTTTATTTTCTTTTTTCAACATTTTTCATATATGTTTGCGTGTTTTGTGGGGAATTGCCTGTATCTGTATGATTACCATCTGTATGGCTGATAATCAGCATGTAATTACTGACTGTTCACTAGATATCAGTGTGAATGCAGTCTATATAAAAGGCCATTATAATGTGATTATTGACAATATGGGCGGTATGATTAGCATCTGTATGAATGATCCTCAGCCTGTGATTACTGATATACAGGAGCATCTGTATGTCAGGAAATCAGAGTATGTACTTAAGTTATTTTTTTTTATTATTATTGTTTTTTTTTCATCACTCAAATTATTCTTATTGTATTTTTCTAGTGCTCAAATAAATCACTGATACGATGTCTAAGATTCTGTCTACTGTTTTATAATTGAAAAACTGCAGTGGTATGTATAATGACTAAATAGTTTGTAGTAGAACCCTTCAATAATTTGGTAAATATTTTTCCTCAAACAGGGGGAGGGGGGAGGGGAGGGGGGGGGGGGGGGGGGGGGGGGACTAGAAAAATGGCTGCAGGAATCTCATTTTTCATGGTATCTTCTTCAGATTTGAAATATAAACTCATGAGACATGTGACTTTCAACCCATTACTTTTCTGGATTGCTCCAGGACTGATTTCATGTATTTTTATATGAAATAAAAAAAAAATTCAGTGTGGTACAATTTTTATCAAGGCACTTCAGTGTCTATAACTTTTTATATTTTTGAGCATTATCAACTCTGGATGATGGATAGTAAAGCCCAAAGGGTCTTCTTTCCAAAGACACCAAAATTGTGTGTGTGGCACACTGAAGTCAGGAACTGTTACCATCTTAAGTTAGTTAGTCATTTTCAGCTGTGATTCCCAATATGGGGGGCGCTGGTTAACAGGTTAATGAAAACCCAGTCCAGAGCATTCACAACCTCAGACTGGGCAGAAGGTTCACCTTCCAACAGGACAATGACCTCAAGCACACAGCAAGAGTGGCTTATAGACAGCTTTTTGAATGTTCCTGAGTGGCCCAGCCACAGCCTGAGCTTGAACACAATCAAAAAATTCTGGAGAAACCTGAAAATGTGCATCTGCCCCCATCCAACCTGACAGAGCTTGAGAGGTGAAGAGGTGAGAAGAATGGCAGATAATTGCCAGATGATGATGATGATCAAAGCTTGTCGCATCAAACAAAAAAGACTTGAGGCTCTAAAGGTGCTTCAGTTAAGTACTGAGTTAAGGGTATGAATACTTATGCAATGTGCTTATTTCAGTTTTTAATTTTTTATAAATTTACAAAGTTGTGACAGTTCTGTTTTTGCTTTGCCATTATGTGTAGATTGATGTGGGAAAAAGTAATTTAAAGCAGTTTAACATAAGGTTGCAACATAACAAATTGTGAAAAAAATGAAGGGGTTTGAATACTTTCGCAAGGCACTGTATGACATAGAAGAAGGGTGAATCTAAACGTGTTTAAATTTTAGTAATTAATTAAACTGATCTACCACAGCTACAGAAGTGGCAGATGTGGAAACCCAGTATGGCTCTAGGTTCTGAGGATCCTCAAATGCAAACTGTGTTCATTTATTCATTCATTTATTCATATAATCATATATAATCATTAGTCATTAGACATTTATATAATTTATCATTTGATTATTTTTATCATTTATCATTTAAATCATTAAGTCTTTTAACATTTATTCATTTATTTACTTATTAATTTTATTATGCTTCTATATTTTATGTTTCTTATTTTTCTTGCTTATGCATTTCCATTATTGTTCAATTTTAGGATTGTGGGGTTTAATGAACTGTTTTGTCTGTATGAATAAGAGATAACAGGCAATGTTTATGGAAACTCAAGGTTTATGGGATGTTGTTGTGAATCAGTTTGGTATAATAATACTTGTTGAATTTGTGCTCATCAGACAAAGTCTGAGCATTGAGACAAACGCAACTAAGATTGTTCAATAAACTCTGCTACTTTTTACCATCATCACTTCGTCTCCTGCTTCCGCTCTTCTCTGGCTTTCCTCGGTCAAATTTTTGACTGACAGAAGACTGTTAACAGTCGTTTTGGGTATTTTTGGGTACCAGACAAGACTTGCTGTAAACAGGGTTTGGGTATTGACAGCTCTGCTGACTAGTTATTCTGTTACCAGAGAAACTGTTATTTGCTGACGGGATCTGGGGCCCGTTTCAGTAAGGAGGTTCAACCAACTCTGAGTTTAAATTTGAACTCAGAGTTGACTTACTCTGAGATGGGAAACTCAGAGTTTTCGGTTACAGAACAGCTGAATTGTGTTAGTTTACTCAACTCTAAGTAGGTTGACTCTGAGTTAAGCGTGTGCACCACGACTATAAAAAGCCATCATCAATAGAGTGCAGATATTACGAGTCACCATGGCAACAGCACCCGAAAAAAAAGAGGTCTACATATTTCTCCCCAGCTGAACTGGATGTGCTTCTGCAAGCGTATGGCGAGTACGAGCACATATTTAGAAAAAAAAGCAACACAGCTACAGCGGCTAAAGAGATCGAGTTCGCTTGGGAAAAAATAGCTGCTCGAGTCAATGCATAAGTTTAAGTAATGTAATTACTGCAATTTAATTTTCGCTTGAAAAAGTAAGGGCACTTTAACAAGATTAATTACTCTTAATGTTTCTGTAATTTAATGAAAGTAACTTCTGATGCAATTACATTGAATACAGAATTTATTTACCAAATAAAAGTGCAGTTTTGCAAATAAAAGTGCAGTTACAAATATTTGACATATTAAATAACTAAATAGCATCCAGTGTCTTGCAGTGCAGCAGCATTTTTGACATGTGTAATGCTGTTTTCACACAATTAAATGTTCTTTCTTATTTGACTTCTACTCAGCCAACAGAAAGAAGGCAGAGGCTCGCAAAACTGGGGGAGGACGATGAGGACTAATCTTCACAGGACGATGAGGATGATGAAACCACTTCTGCCACAGAGGCCTACAGAGGTAATATTAATATATTGTCTACACATCAAATAATTTACACATTCACATTTCTTCACATTTTTATGTGGAGTAGCCTACATTTAAGTATAAACCGATATTATTATCCCCCCCCCCAGATGCACAGATGAACACAGTTCAGTAAATGCCAGAGTTTAATTATGTATAATTCATGAACTACATAACATAACTCTAATCTACTGTATTTTCAGTTACCAGTTAAGGAGTTATATAGACTTCATCTTATTAAAAAAATTGAAAAAAACAGCAAAGAAATTATATACTTGGACCGTCAGATCCAAAAGGCAGATCTGGAAATCGACATCCTGAAAGAGAAGCTAAAAGTGAGTGTATGGTCACAGGTGAATTGAATGAATTATTGGAAGACTATGAAAATCTAACAGTTGCTTTTGTATTTGAAGGAAATAAAGAAGACCAAATAAATTGTTGTGATTTGTATTTATTCATTTTGTTTCTTTTGTGGGTGGTTGTTGATTAATCTGAGAAGAAATTGCGGCATGTAATATCTCTGACTACCATTCCATCCTGGAAATCTGCAGGGTGGATGGGGTCTTCCTCGGGGTCTTGTATTTGTAGGGCAGGGTGTTGCTCCCCTCTAATTATGGCAATATTATGGAGAACAACACATGCCGCAATAATGTCGCAGACCCTCTCAGGGGTTACCCTGAGGTGACGTAGGCACTGAAAACGTGCTTTCAACAGGCCTATGTTCATCTCCACCCGTGCTCTCGTCCTGCAGTGTGCCACATTGAAGCGCTGCTGGGGGCCTGGTTCAGGTTCTGGGTAAAGGGTCATTAGGGTTGGTTGGCATGGGTAACCCCTATCTCCCAGCAGAAAGCCATCAATCTCTCCTGTAAGAAAGTTCACATTGCTTTAGTGCTGCAGAAGTGCCCATGTAAGTGTGTAGTGCATGCATTGAAATAAGTTTATAGGGCATACATGTACTTACCACATTCCATCCTGTTGCTCAGGGTCGACTCACGATATATTCGTGAGTCATGAAAAGAGCCGGGCCACTTGGCCTCCACATTTGTGATGATATTTGCAGCATCACATATGATCTTGACAGTGCAAAGAATGAGACATGTGAGTTACAGTATTGTGATGTAATCTTTGACCATTAGAACCAGTAGGTTAGTCAGTGTACCTGCACATTAATTCTGTGGATAGACCTCCTGTTGACATAGTCAGCTTCATTTTCGGAGGGTGCAATGATGGGAATATGTGTGCCATCAATGCATCCAACCACATTTGGAAATCCTGAAGGGAATTCTAATTATTAGGTTACTTCCAAAGGTCACAGCAAGATGTTATTAACTGATCATCATTTTTCAGAGTAGCCTCATTTAAAATGATTTCTACACCACTAACCTGCAATCCTGTGAAACTCCTCTTTGATGACTCTCAGGGGTTTGTGCCCAGGAAACACCACAAAAATTTGCAGAAAGCGTTTGAGAGCGAGGCACACTTTCCTTACTGTTCTGCATACAGTGGCCTTACTAATGTGCTCTGCATCCCCGATGTTATAAAGAAAACTACCGTTTGCAAAGAAACGTTAAGCAACACAAAGCATCTGCTTGGATGTAAGAGCACGGCCACGATGGCTTATATTTCTAATGTAAGGATGGATGAGATTATGGATATATTCAATTGAGTGTCTAGAAAAACGGTACCACTCAAATAAAAATGCATGAGGATATGTAAAAAAATCCACCCAGGGCCTCAAAATCCTCTCCCGATGTAAATGTAACTCCCTGCGAATTAATGCAGCCTCCTCATCTACAGGATCCTCTATAAAAGGACATGCCATTTTCACTTTTTAGACAGTCTGCAAAACGGAAATACATGCAATGAATGAATGTACCGAAAGAATGAATGAGGTAGCCTATTTAAACCGCTTCCACTTTAAAAAGGGGGAGGAGACCGATAGAAACTCCGGGTTTACCGAAGAAAACCTGCTCCCGACCAGGTTAGGTTCACAGAGTAAGTTACCACGGTAACTGACTCTGAGTATAAGTTACCTCTCTTTCAGAAACAGGCTTCACTTACCCTGCTTTCCCGGGTTTGACAAACCTCCCATTTTTAAACGGAAAACCCAGAGTTTCCCTAATTTTAGGGTTAACATACTCAGAGTTTTCACTTAACCTCCTTTCTAAAACGGGCCCCTGGCGTCTGGGGCTGGAACTTAACTTTCTAGGCGTGGGTACTCGATCTAACAACACAGATATTTTGGAAACAGAGACAGACTTTGACTCAAAACTTATATACCAGGAGCCAGACATTGACTCAGAGGGTCTCAAGCGTACACCTGAGGCCATGTAAGTACAGGAGGGAGAGCCTGGAGTAAATGTTTGGAGACAATGTTTAGAGGTGAAAAAATAAAAAAATAAATAACCCTATGTCAAGAAAAATGTAGGATAAGATTAGGCCACAAGAAGGGTCCTCAAAATTAAGACAACCTTGGACAGACCGTGTGTACGACCGCTTTAAAGAAAGAAAAAAAATCCATGTTGTACTCTCTTATTTAAATATCAACATGTCAAGGCTCCCTGGAGCAGAAAAAAATCTTCCATATTTACAAATGAAAGCAGTGTGCACATTCCCCTTTTGCCCAGCCAAATACTGATGGGTCATTCCGTGTCAAATCAACCAAATTTCAACAATTTACTCCTGAAGCCATATTAAAATTCCAATATCTACTATATATATATAAACTATATAGGGCCTTAAAAATTAAGATGCCAAAAGTAATGATTATGTATGTAAAAGGGCATCAAGATATATTTTATACTTCTTGAGTTACAGGCATGCAAACTTTGGAGAAAAAAACTTGAAAAGTGCTGTTTCCCCATTTTTGAATGGTCATCATTGGCACATAATGCAACAAAGATTGCTAAAGTCAACAGATTTTACTAACAGACCTACCAATCTCTGTGTAAAAATTACATTATGATGCTGTCATCTTTCTGAAGCCATTTTTACCCCCTTGTAATTTGGCTCTGAATCTCAGGTGAAAATTGCCATTTTGACCCCCCTCTACAAAATAGTGGCTTACTCAGTAAATATTAATTTGAGCCGGGGACTTCTGGTTGAGTTGACACGGAATGACCCTTTTTCACAATCCAAAATAATCCTGCTGCACTGGGCCAAGATGTAAACATGTTAGTCCAACAAACTGGAGATATACAACACGAACTTTCAGAGAAAAAGGCTAGGCCAGCAACCAACCTAAAAATAGGAAAAATAGCAAAGGCCCTAACGCATGGACCCAGCATTTTTACAGCACACTCAACACCAAACGAGCAACTCTTGGCTGGGAACATGACACAATGTCTCAATAAGTTGTTGTATATAAAAGAGTTGAAAGTAATAGGCTCAGAAATTAGGAAAAGGGAATCCATTCACTCTGACATCATGATAGAAATATAGTTAATGCAGACAATAATCAAGGAATGTGCCACAAAAATACTTCAAAATACCAGACTACATACAACTTTTCAGTATGAATCTGTTCATTGTTCATTTGTACACAGAGTATGTCATCGGCATTCTTGTGCATCATTTGCAAAGTAGGTCTCCTGTGTCCCTCTATCTTGATGCCACTGGAGGAGTTGTCAAAAATACCAGAACAGCTGAAACGTTAATAAAATTGACACTTATTTCCATACAGTTGAAATGATTTATTTGAACTTAAATTTAGTTAATTGTACTGATGAGTAAAAATCATGCTAATTTAATGAGATCACATCAGTTTCATTTCACATATTCTGTGAATGTTCTCAACATAATTCATTCATATAGATCCAAACAAACTGTTAATGTTCAGACTGGTGCCCTTGCAGAGTTGCGTGAGTTGTCTGAATTTTTATGAAAATGGAAAGACCTGTTAGAGTTTAATGTTTACTTATTTTGAACATTTAAAATAATTTATACAATATATATATATATATATTTTTTTTTACCATTGTGGTGGGAGTGGAGCTTGTGCTTAGACTGTCAATAGCTGTCATAAACACATAAATGTTCCATGATTGCTTGATTGTGAAGAGTAGAAATGCTGACCATATAAGTCATGTAATTGGTCTTAAATTGATTTATTTTACTTATGCTCATAAGAACAAACAGCTAACATAACACTAGTTCAAGTAAAAATATGCAGCATGCAAATGAGTTAGAGCAAGAAAAAAATGTTGTCAGTACATTGAGAACAATAGTTTTAGCTCATGTAGCCATAGTCTAACCACAAGGCCTACACTTCACAATAATGGTAAACTCAAAAATCGGCAAAAACAAAAACTCTTTTAAATGTCAAAAATAGCTGAACAACAAACTTTAAAAAGTCTTTCCCTTTACAAAAAAACACAATAAGCAGCACTTAATTTCCAGATTTACACTTCTGATCTAGCCCTATGCAAAGCATGCTGGGAACTAGAAATCCACTTCCCAGTTTCAGGATTTACAGAAGTTTCTGTTATGTTGGTTTTGTAGTGTTACCGTTGTCGTGAAGAGTAGAGCCCGTGGTTAGGTTCAGGATGGACAGCAAAACTTTAAGATTACGTATATTCCATGTTGTTTGACTATTTACATGGAAATGTGTAGTGAGAGTGTTTTTGGTTATCACATTAGTATATGCTGTTGATGGCTAACACTAAAAAATTAAAGATCAGAGTGAACACGATGTTTATGTAAGCAAAATATATATATATATATATATATATAGAATAGAGTGTGTTAGAGTTAGAGGGTCAAATATAGATGGACGAGATGTGTTTTTAGCTGCTTCTTGAAGATGGCTAAGGACTCAGCTGCTCAAATTGAGTTGGGCAGGTCATTCCACCAGGAGGGAACAGTTAATGTAAAAGTCTGTGAAAGTGATTTAGTGCCTCTTTGGGATGGCACAATAATGTGTCGTTCACTTGCAGAATGCAAGCTTCTAGAGGGTACATAAGTCTGAAGTAGTGAATTTAGGTAAAGGGGTGCCGAGCCAGTGGTGGTTTTGTAGGCAAACATCAATGTCTTGAATTTTATGCGAGCAGCTATTGGTAGCCAGTAGGGCTGGGTGATATATCTCATGCGATACTCATGCGGCATTTAATACACAGAGCCGTAGTTCGCTGACAAGCCACGCAAAATTGCGTTCATAATCGAATGCGATTTATCAGCGATTATGAACGCGATTTTGCATGGCTTGTCAGCGAACTACAGCTCCGTGTATTAAATGCCGCTCCATCTGAAAACAGGTAATGGAGATTTACCGTTAATCAAAGAACCGGCTTTACTGACAAGATGCGCATGAGAATTGCATGAGATATATCGCCCAGCCCTAGTAGCCAGTGCAAATTGATGAACAGAGGTGTGACGTGTTCTTTTCGGCTCATTAAAAATTAATCTTGCTGCCGCGTTCTGGATTAATTGTACAGGTTTGCCAAGAGAGCATTGCAATAGTCCAGCCTGGACAGAACAAGAGCTTGAGCAAGGAGTTGTGTTGCATTTTCCAAAAGAAAGGGCCTGATCTTCCTAATGTTGAATAAAGCAAATCTGCAGGACCGGGCAGTTTTAGCAATGTTGTCTGAGAAATTCAGCTGATCATCAATCACAACTCCAAGGTTTCTGGCTGTTTATGAAGGAGTGATGGTTGATGTGTCTAACTGGATGGTGAAATTGTGATGAAGTGATGGGTTTGTTGAAACCACATGCAGTTCTGTCTTGGCAAGGTTGAGTTGAAGGTGATGGTGATGGTCCTTCATCCAGCAAGAAATGTCTGTTAAACAAGCTGAGATGCGAACAGCTATCATCAGATCATCAGGATGGAATGAGAGGTAGAGTTGAGTGTCATCAGCATAGCAGTGATATGAAAAGCCATGTTTCTGAATGACAAAATGTAGACAGTGATTCCATGTAGACAGAGAAGAGAAGTGGTCCAAAAACTGAGCCCTGAGGCACCCCAGCAGCTGGATGTTGCGACTTGGACACCTCACCCCTCCAAGAAACCTTGAAGGACCTGTCTGAGAGGTAATTGTCAAACCACTGGATTGCGGTTCCTGAGATGCCCTTTGCCAATTGATAGGTTTCACGTGACGTCACACCCTTATAGGAACGCCCACCTGGCGGGCAAAACGAAGCTTTGCTCCACTGACCGCCAGCTATTTTTACGCAAATTCTTTTACGCAAATTTTACGCTTTCCTGTAGCTCAACTGGTAGAGCATGGCGCTAGCAACGCCAAGATCATGGGTTCGATTCCCAGGGAAAGCAAGAGCTGATAAAAAATGTGAAAACTGTAATTTGAATGCAATGTAAGTCGCTTTGGATAAAAGCGTCTGCTAAATGCATAAATGTAAATGTAAATTGCATCAAGTAATAATGTAGTAAAACGCAGATATTAAAAGGCGAGATTCAGTGGACACCTTATTGATGATGTATATTTTGTACGGGCAAGAGGATGAAGCCAGAATATAAACACAATGTGCAAAGTTTCAAATTAAAGGGCTTCCCATAGAAAACCATTAGAAGGAAAACACTGAACCGTTAAGTGGATTGCGTTCATATTCCGGCCTCATCTGCTTGCCTGTGTAAACTATGCATCATTAATGTGGTGATTACTGAATTTGATCTTTTAATATTACTGTTTTAAATATATTAAGGCACTTTAAGTGTTTTTACAACGTTTTGTCACACTGTTTATGATTTAAATATTTAATTTAATTAAGCGGGTGCTTAATATGGATTGCAAATGGCCAAAACTTGCATTTTCTTCAGAAATACCTTTGTTTTATTCTTTTGAGAGGTGATCAAAATATTTGCGGCTGAGAAACAGATGAAAAATTGACACGCTTGTGCAGCAGTTCTATGGATGTTTTGCCCTCCAAGTCTTCGAGCCGGTCGTGTGACTGAAAACTATCAATAGGGTTGACAGGAGGATATGGTGGTTAACCAAAAGCAGCAGACAGATCCAGCTAGTTAAGTAATGAAGATTTGGAAACCGCTCTTGCCAGTCTTAGGGCTTCAACAACTGAGAGCAAGGCGGTCTCAGTTTAATGTCCACTTCTGAAACCAGACTGGTTGCTGTCGAGGAGGTTGTTCTGTGTGAGAAAGGCAGAGACTTGGTTGAACACAACTCGTTCAAGAGTTTTTGCAGTGAAAGGAAGAAGGGAAACTGGTCTGTAGTTCTTTAAATAGTTGGGTTAAGAGTGGGTTTCTTAAGCAGTGGGGTTATATGAGCCAGTCTAAATGCTGAGGGAAAAACACCAGTGTGAAGGGATGTGTTAATGATGTAAGTGAGTGCAGGTACAACTGCAGGAGAAACGGCTTGAAGGAGATGAGATGGAATAGGATCAAGTGGACAATTAGTAGGATGATTAGAAAGGATGAGTTTAGAGACTTCTGACTCAGAGAGTGGAGAGAAGAATGTGAACGAGTGTATGTTTGCTGGTAAGATGTGTTTGACAGACAGAGGTGGGTAGAGTACTCAAAAACTGTAAAAGTAAAAGTACTTCTAGAAATATTTACTCAAGTAAAAGTAAAAGTAATCGTCTGAATAGTTACTTGAGTAAGAGTAAAAAGTATTGGATAAAAAAACTACTCAAGTAGTTAGTTACTAGTTACTTTGGATCATATACTGAATATAGTCTATTTTTATTTAGATATATAGATTACATTTATGTAATGTGTATGTGTGTGTGTGTGTGTGTGTGTGTGTGTATATATATATATATATATATATACACACACACACACTGCCGTTCAAATTATTTTTTATTATTTTTTAATGTAATTTATTTCAGTGATGCAAATCAGAATTTTCATCAGCCTTTTCGCCAGTCTTCAGTGTCACATAATCCTTCAGAAATCATTCCAATATGTTAATTTATTATCAATGCTGTTCTTTTTAGCTTTCTATTCATCAAAGAATCCTGAACAAAATGTCACAGGTTCCAAAAAATATTAAGCAGCAAAACTGTTTCCAACACTGGTAATACATTTCTGAAGGATCATATAACTCCGAAAACTGGAGTAACAGCTGATGAAAATTCTGATTTGCATCACTGAATTAAATTATATTTTAAAGTAAATTAATTATGTATTATTCTATAACCTCTGACACTGAAACCTCTGAAAACTCCTCACATGACTGCTACCGACATCTGAACATAACGAAACAAATGCACATTGACGGATCTTCTGTTCTGCAAAATGTAAACAAATGTAGCCTATATTTTTGCAAGCGTAAATATTGTAAAAATATGAATATTAATTGTGTCTAGAACAGGTCGCTGCACAGAGCTAACGCGGGTTTGGCGGGTGTTCATTTCGTACTCTGTGACAGCTTATTTAATGTTTGAATTATACATTGTATTTAATGTATAAGGTACATGTACAACAAACTGGTAATGTCATAGTGGTATCGTGGCCTATACCTGTGGAGCAGTAGACAGCACACGCGGTGTTCATCTAATAAAAGATCTTCATATAGCTCTAGCAAACAAGCCTTTGCAGATTTGCTTTCAATTGACTGTAGATCCAAAGCCACGTCTTCATTGCTCTTGATGTTATCTGAGTGAACCGCTTCAGACGACTCAGTCAGCGCGTGCGGCAGGGAACTGAACAAATCATTCAAACTGATTCGCGAACCGATTCACTGGTTTGCCAACTGGTTTGATAAATCCTTTAAACAGAATCGACTCAAAAGAATGAATCATTCGTGAATGTGCATCGCTCATTGCCCAGAGAAAAGTAGACGGCGCGTTTGGAATAAACTGAAGCAGTTTTAACCTGTATTTCATTAAGATAAAGTAACGAGAGGAGAGTCACCCACAGTAACGAAGTAAAAGTACAGTTTTTTCTCTAAAAATATACTTGAGTAAGAGTAAAAGTACCCATTTTAAAATATACTCTAAAAGTATTAGTTACCCAAAAAATTTACTCAAGTAAATGTAACGAAGTAAATGTAACTCGTTACTACCCACCTCTGTTGACAGATTGTGGTGTGGAGAATTGTGCAGTGATGGTTGTAATTTTATTAATGAAGAACAAAGTCGTTAGCTGTTACAGTTGATGAAGGAGGGGGAGGAGGAGGACAAAGAATGGAGGAAAATGTTTTAAAGGGCATGCGAGAGTTAGACTAATTGTTAATTTTGTTAATTGTGATAGTATGTCCCTTTAGCAGTGGAGACATTAGCAGAGAAGGAAGAGAGGAGTGACCGATACACATTAAGGATTTTTTTTATTTGTGCCACACCCTTTCTGCAGCCCTGAGCTAGAATGATGCTTGTGGAGAACATCAGACAACCAAGGAGCAGAAAGGGTAGTACGGGCTGACCTGGAAGACAGGGGGCAGACAGTGTCTAAACAAGCTGTAAGAGTGGAGCAGAAAGTATCAGTAGCACTGTTAGCATCAAGAGATGCTAACTGTTTAGGGGGAGGAAGCGAAGATGAAAGTAAAGCAGAGAGCCGGGAGGGTGAAAGTGAGCCTAGTTTACATCGAAAGATGACATGTGGAGGGGTATGTGTTGTGTCAGGAACCATGTTGAGGTTAAGAGTGAGCAGGAAGTGATCTGAGGTGTGCAGTGGGGTAACCAGCACATGATCAGTGGAGCAGTGTCCTGAGAATTGAGAAATTGTTGAATTAAATTAAATTTTATTAAATTAATTATTAAATATATAATTATCATTGTAATGCATGGGGTGGGACTGAGAACCATGAAAGTGAGGCTTGGTGACTCCCACTGCTCCCATGGCCCCACTTGTCCCAAAATTTTTAAGCTATACTAACTTAAAATAAATGAGTTTGTTTACTCAAATGTTTTGTGGTAATCAGGTGCCTCAACTTTTTTGAGTATTCTCAGCTTATCAAGTTTTACAGTGTAATAAAATTGAGTGCAAATGACAACTGAGTAAAAAAAAACTAAAGATTTGTGTTGTTTTATCTTATTTTATTTAAGTAAACGCAAATAAGCAAACAAGGAAAAGTTTGTTTTTTTTGAGTGTTCTACTATATTTGAGTGTATAAACTATTCTTCCAGGAAAGGTTTGAGATGCACCATTTGTGAAATGCTCTCTAATGATCACTCAGTACCACCAATCACATTTTGGCTAATGCAATTTACATTGCATTGGTCAAAATACACACAAATAAATATTCACCTGGTCGAGACTGATACTGGTACGGCTTTAATACAAAGTGTGATTCTTGCTTTCAACAAACAGCACATCAGTTCTTACCTCAACAGAGCATATAAGTTATGCATGGGGAAAAATCATGGAATGAAATGAAGTCATATACTGTTCTGCACATTTGCTTTGCGCACATTTTGAAAGCTGCCAGACAGGCAATCTCTAGGCAAACAGATGACAGAGGACTGAGAGACTTTGCCACATATGCTTTCCCAAGATTCCAAAATGCCAGCAATTAAGTACTAAAGTACTAAATAAAGAATTGTGTTCCGTGCATTATGTGCCCTGCTCACAACCCCTCTTATCCAAAGAGGATACACTGGAAGAAACTACCCAATCTAAAGACTGGGAAATGTGTGAAAGTGAAGACAGAAGACATGCATCTATCATTGGCAGATCATCATTCTCTGCTTATATTCAGCAGGTCATGCAAGAGGTGAAGGAACAAGTGGCAGGTGATGAGACATGGTTGGCAAAAGAGGACAACCCATACTTTTGTCCAGGCATCCTCACTGTCCTCTTCAATACCTTCCTTGCCATTTTTCCTCTTTGGAGTGGCTTGCTGTTGGGAGACCTGAGTAGAATCTCATGAACAGGACTTGGTTTGGAATTGTCAAACAATCCATAATGCATAATGAAACAAAAGTCAAACCAGATACATGGAGAATATTATTCATGCATTCAGCATAACCTTCCTCAAAAGCTATTGCTCCAACCTGAGCCACCTATGAACCTTGATCAGTCTCAAGAAACTTGGATGAAGAAGGAACATTTCCCATCCACCAATTCCAAATTATTTTCTGTTCCACAAAAAAAACAAAAAAACATGTTCCCCCCAAAAAAAGGATCCACAAGTATGTGACACAGAGCAAGCAATGTTCAAGTTTTGATGCATGTCAGTTTCCTGCAAAGGTACTCAATGTAGAGGAAGAGGTAATGAAGTCATTATACAAAAATGAAAACTATTTATTTATTGCATATATTAAGGTACACTATTATTTACTGTATGAACTGCATGTCATTATAGGTCGACATGCTATGGAAGAAGCTGTAGTGTATTGGCTAAAGATATTGGAATAGTGAGGTCCCTTTAAGAGGACAAAAGATTGGGAGGGGCGTTACTGGTTTCTTCCCGGGGGGGGGGGAGTGGGGTTTGCAGTTTGTTCTAAGTGCTGGCTGAAGATGTATGTTCTGTTCTGCGTTGCATCGAATTCAGTAAAAGTTTCCAGATTACAATAGTCTCCTCCTGTCATTCAAGTATCTTACAGAAGCCACCTACAGAGCTGATAAGTCTCCTAGCCAGAATCTGGAGTACCTGTTACATCCCAAGGAATTCCAAACACTGAGGCCACATGAATGGTTATTTGGAGAGGCACACATATCAAAACAAAAATCTGAATGCATACACTGCCCTCCAAAAGTTTGGAAACGTCCTAGAAAAGTGGGGTTTTGGACAATATTGGCATGAATCCTTTTTAATTTGTGATAATTTTGCACTGATAAGGGACAACAAACTACAAAAACATATTTTATTACATAAACAGTTTATACATAGACAAAACTTAAATTTTCGATTCATCAAAATATCCACCATTAGCAGCTATTACAGCGCTGCATAATCTGGGCATCCGAGCTGTCAGTTTATTCAAACATTGACTTTGAATTGGCAATCAATTGTTGAAACTACAGTATTAAGATGTGCTGACCCAAACATCTTTTAAAAACCTGGGCCAAGTTTAAACCAGTAACCAGGCATCACAGCTGGCAAAGTGGCATGTCTGACTTTGACATGTATATATTGCCATTATTATGTTTTATTGCTGGTCTTCAATGATAATGTCAAGTTACTTTAATGTATTTGCACCAAAAAATTATAAGGATTTATGCTGATATCGTCCAAAACCACACTTTGCTAGGGGTGTTTCCAAACTTTTGGAGGGCAGTGTAAATGTACAATTATATTTGTATTTGTAAATGCTGTCCTCAATATATTCAAGTATTTTGATTCAAATTGACGTTTGATTCAAAATGCTGTATCATTTTTAGACTATTGAGTGCTATTTAAGAGCTGTACTTAATATGAAGGGTGCAAATCTCTACCAGCTAAGCCATTACACCACAGGTGTCATTTTAAATAGCACAAGGGAGCAGATGGCACGGCAAGGATTGCGAAAAGTGAGAGCAACTCCTTATGATTCTTAATTTTTACATGTATATTTCTGATAAACAGGTCAACTTTGATCAATATGATGGGCTCATCACTTTCGTAAATATCAACAACATACACTAGAGGTTTGCGGTAAGTAAAAAGACTGCAAATACAAATGTTAAGCTAGTTCATATAAACATGGACATGCCCATATAGAAATGTTTGATCTTTTCAGTGACATTTAATTTACTTAGTAGTTATAATTTATTTGTTTCCTTTTCTCCATTTTACTGTCTACATGCTTACACTGACACTATTTTTAATACTTGACCCTCAAAGTGGTACAAATTAAATGAAAGAAGCCAAAAAAGGCTGCAAAAAACTTTGGTAGGACAGTTTGTTTTAAAAAGTAATTTAGCGTGTTTAGCTCCACAACATTAATGATGGTAAATTAGCATAGTTGGTGTTGCTTAAGACCACCATAAACACACACACTGCATTTTTCCAAAAACAGATTTTTTCCAAATGAGAAAAAAATAAGTATGGAAGAGAAGACTTGGTGAGCACCAAGTGGAAAACTGGCACAATCCAACATTCATTTCAGGAGGATGGTTCCAGCTGTGGTGTCTTTGTGATGCTGGTAAATGGAGGGGGAAAGTGGTTTACATAAACACTGTCTTCACCTTTTCCCATATGAGACTGTGTCTATTAATTTTCATTGATGTCCTTCTAGATGGTGAAACAGGTGGTGGAAGAGTTCCCAAAAATTCCTGACAGCATTAATATAAGGAGATGATGTGCCACTACAGGAAAAAAGTGACTAAAGAAATTTTGCTGGCATCAGGTATAAAGTACTTTGAAAGAACAGTATATTTCCATGTCAGACACAGAGAGATGAATTATAATCCTACCTACATTCAAATAATTGCAGTGTGAAGAGAGGAGTAATGCTCTGTGTGTGGAGAAAAAGAAAGAGCCCAAACAGAGGAGCAATGCATCTGGGTATTCACTATGCCATTTCTGCCTGTTGACTATTTGTGTTAAGTGAAAACATGTGTTTTTACAACTACATTTAATAATTCCAACACTTTCTTAATAAATCTAACAACATGTCCTATTTCCCTTTCAGATTCAATGTGAATTATGCCAGAGGTGGTTTCATGTTCAGTGCCTCAACATCTGCTACCAGAAGAACAAGCATGGATTTGTGATTTGTGTTTGTAAGCCATTTAGTTAGAGGAGCTTATGCTGAAATTGTAAGAAGCATACAATTAGAAACATACATTTTTATTTATATTTTTTACAATTTTTTTTATTTTTTATTTATATTTACATATGTGTGTGTTTTTATTCTCATCCTATTTTGTATTGTCTGTGTGTTGTTGTCTCTGTGTACTGGAAGCTTGTGATACTAAAACAAATTCCTTGTATGCTCAAGCATACTTGGCAATAAAGCTCTTTCTGATTCTGAGAAATGGGTATTGCCTATTTGATATGTTATGGAAATACTTTTGTACTGCCTATTTGATATATGGAAATACAGTTTTATTTTTTTAGTATTCTGTTTGTTTCATATTGTTGTGGTGCTTGTTGTCTTCTGCTGGCCTTTTATGTGAATGTAGTTTTTAAAAACACACTTGCATTTGTGAGGGAGAAATAAATGTGACATTTGATATTTTGATAGTTCACTTTTTATTTAGTATCTACAAAATGCTTATAAGACCTAAAATGTTTATTTCCTAATTAGGATGCAAGAATTCTGAAAATAGTGGTTTATCTGGCCAGGAAAACTTTGCCAGACTGCAGCAACAGTGTACTTTGAACACGCTTTGGAGCTGTCCATATAAGATTTGAGCTGTATATATAGCTGCATTTCACAATCAACTAAATGCAATAAATATGCCAATCCCCATGGTGTAGGTTGTTCTTTGGAGTGTGCATAATAACATCAAAGTGGTTTGGGGTTAACTTGGGTAGCCACCGAAAAGTTATTGAAACTTTAATTTGCAGGTAGGATTGTGGATGGACCTCCAGCACCACATACGTGGACAACGCCATGTCATACAAACATAGCCAAGTTTTCCTAAAAAATAAAACTGTCAAGTTCGTTTGAGGTTTAATGCATAGCAGTAGTATATTCAGTAAGGTTAGAGAAAGACATTACAGACCATTTTTAATTTCTACCATCACTGTTTTCTATGGGTTTCTCCATTGACACAACTTCCAGTTCAATAGCTTTCGAAAGGAGGCTCACACCTTTACAAAACAAGTTTCTAAATATGTATCTGACCTTGTAGAACATAGCAAAAGTCTTTAAAGTACAAGTATTTACTCTAAATGATACATTTTCCAACATCTCTCTATTCTATGGGTTTCTTCATAGAGACATCTTCCAGTTCAATAACTTTTGAAAAGAGGCTCACATCGTTACAAAACAAGTTGCTAAATATTTATCTGACCCTCTTCAACATATCAGAAGTCTAAACTACAAGTATTTGCTCTAAATCAGGGATCATTCCTGCAGAGTTTAGCTCTAACCCTAATCAAACACACCTGAGCATGCTAATCAGAGTCTTCAGGATCATTAGAAAATCACAGGTAGGTGAGTTTGATCAGGGTTGGAGCTAAACTCTGCAGCAGATTGGACCTCCAGGGAAAGATTTGAGGAACCCTGCTCTAAATGATTTTCAACATCCATGTATTCTATGGATTTCTCCATAGAGACACCTTCCAGTTCAATAACTTTCGAAAAGAGGCTCACATCGTTACAAAACAAGTTGCTAAATATTTATCTGACCTTGTAGAACATATCAGAAGTCTTTAAAGTACAAGCATTTGCTCTAAATGATACATTTCCAAAATCTCTCTATTCTATGGGTTTCTCCATAGAGACACCTTCCAGTTCATTAGCATTCCAAAGGAGGCTCACACTGTTACAAAACAAGTTTCTAAATATTAATCTGACCTTGTAGAACATAGCAGAAGTCTTTAAAGTACAAGTATTTGCTCTAAATGATACATTTCCTACATCTCTCTATTCTATGGGTTACTCCGTAGAGACACTCTCCAGTTCAATAACTTTTGAAAAGAGGCTCACACCGTTACAAAACAAGTTTCTAAATATTTATCTGACCTTGAAGAACATATCAGAAGTCTTTAAACTACAAGTATTTGCACTAAATGATACATTTCCAACATCTCTCTATTCTATGGGTTTCTCCATGGGGACACCTTCCAGTTCATTAGCATTCCAAAGGAGGCTCACACTGTTAACCCATAGAATACATGGATGTTGAAAATGTATCATTTAGTGCAAATACTTGTAATTTAAAGACTTCTGCTATGTTCTACAAGGTCAGATAAATATTTAGAAACTTGTTTTGTAACGGTGTGAGCCTCCTTTGGCACCCGCTTCGAATGATATCACTCGATTGAATGGCCGTTATCAGTGGATATCAGGTCACATATATGGGCCAGAAGAGGGCTGCTGAGCCTTCTGTTAGGATGAGAAGGATGTTATCATCGATCCACAAGGTTAATCCCTGCACGCATGTATGAAGGTGAAGTTACCACTGGAGTACCAGCAGAGGCGATCATTTCCCCAACGTCAACAACTGCACACGGACCAAAGACCAGCGAAATAGCGCATTAAAAGATGGATTTAGATGACTTCAGGACACATATACAGGTACTGTCTCGTAAAATACTCCATTGTTCCATGTTTATGAATTAAGTTATTAATTTAAAATTTGCTTATGGTGGGAAAGGGATCGTGTAAAAAGTCCACACATTTACCATATTGTTACCATAGTAACTGTCGCTCGACGATGTCATGTGTAGTCAATGCACAGTGACCACAAAATATACCATGCTTCTCCCACCGTAACCATAGTTTTACTGTGGTATTTCTAGTAAAATCCCAATAACTTCAATATTTACTATGAGTTTACCTCAGTAACCGTAGTTTTACTGTGGTATTTCTAGTAAAAGCCCAATAACTTCAATATTTACTATGAGTTTACCTCAGTAACCGTAGTTTTACTGTGGTATTTCTAGTAAAAGCCCAATAACTTCAATATTTACTCTGAGTTTACCTCAGTAACCGTAGTTTTACTGTGGTATTTCTAGTAAAAGCCCAATAACTTCAATATTTACTATGAGTTTACCTCAGTAACCGTAGTTTTACTGTGGTATTTCTAGTAAAAGCCCAATAACTTCAATATTTACTATGAGTTTATCTCAGTAACCATAGTTTTACTGTGGTATTTCTAGTAAAAGCCCAATAACTTCAAAATGTACTATGAGTTTACCTCAGTAACCATAGTTTTACTGTGGTATTTGTAGTTAAAGGACAGTAACAACAATACTTACCATGTTTTTACCACAGTAACTGTTTTTACTGTATACTATTTTTAAAGCACAGTAAACACAACGCTTTCCACACCTTTAAGATTTTTTTTTGAAGTAATTGTAATTCAATATATTTTTTTCTGTCTTGCAGTTACGTCAGAGTACATACTCCAGCAGCTCTTTTAAGAAGCCATCTCTTGTAAAGGTTGTCTCTCTCTCTCTCTCACTCTCACTCTCTCTATCTCTCTCTCTCTCTCTCTCTCTCTCTCTCAGCTTTTCCTTTCCTATTTATCCAAACGGTAATCTGTAATTCATTTACACATATTTTGCTCTCTGTGGTTTATTTCTGTGGTTCATCATGGCATATTTTTAAAACTCAGAATCAAATTTTGACCAGTTCTTTCAGAAAGCTGCTGGAATTAACAGGGAACTTGAACTCGAAGCTCCCAATGCTGATCTTGAAGAAAGGTTGAAGAAAGGGTCCTTCAAAGGTTCAGCCCTCTACAGGTTTTGTTGAACACTTTTAGTAATAACTGATTTGCTTTAATGAACACAATCTTATATTATCTGTTGATCATATCTTTCGTTATAGTCCTTCTCAAATATTTTGCTCACAGATCATTTTTAACACACTGTCTCAACATGTATATATTTCTCTTCGTTTCAGTTGAAAGGGAAGACCAAAGAAGGCCTGTCATGGGATTTGAATTTGGCCATACTGTGCGTTTACGGAGAAGACCAAAAGCTGCAAAGGAATACACTTCCAATGGTACGTCTGTGTTGGTCTGAGCACGTTTACTATTTGCACAGCATTTGATGTTTCTTTAACTTTGGTTTACATACCCCACGACCCCGCCACGAGGAACCCTCAACAAAGTGTCATGTTGAAGTAGTAATAATTCATACAATTGACCAAATCAGCAAATTCATATGATATTGTACAAGCGTACTCATACAAACTTCTACAACTTGTACTCCTACTGCTGTTATTGGCCTTTGCCTCAACTCTCATGCAGATTGTGCTCATAGTAAGTAGTCAGAGTGTTTATATCATAAAGTTTATATTAAGTCCATTGTATTCTTTATTAACCTTTACAAACTGGTGCTGTCTCTTCCCGTTCTAACAGTACATGATATCTGTCCACACCTCAGAGTCTGTCTTTCTTTCCGTGTTGATTTTTATTGAACATATCTGTCTAAGAAACAAGAGTCTGGAAATGCTAGTTTAACTTCTCATGTGACAAATCAGATCTTCAATTAATTTGGCCAAATCAGATCACTTAAAGCTGTTCACAGCAAGAACAAGAAATATAATGGTAAATATTTTAGCATCCACACCAACAGACGATAATGGTCTGTTTACTGTTATACACGCTGCAGTTACAGTACGTTGTTGTCTGCTATTTGTTGTTGTCAATGTTTTTATTGTTCATCAGCTTGAAAAAGTTGTTCTGGAAGAGATTCCAACGATATTGTTCCTCTGTGTCATTAAATGTTAAATAGCTGCGGTGTGGACTCATCCTTGGTGTGAAGATGTCTTTAAATTGCTTACAACAATACCAGCAGCATGTAATCATATTTAAAATAATTCATATTAATATAGGTTGCTATTGAAGAATACAGCTTTTTCTAATGCTGCTTTCCTCTCATTCTGTTAAACTTACACACAAAATTTTGCCTTTCTCTGCCAAATTCTCTTCATCTTATTCCTTTACTCCGTCACTCACTTACACATTCTTTCGTGCTCTGTTGTAAGGTAGAAACTGAGAGTTTGCATGATGGCCTTTTCTCAGACTCTGAATCTGATGTATATGGATGAACTCAGGAGCCCGCTAGAGTTGCCAGGGAACTTGAGCTTGAAGTTTATTATTATAACTGCTTAACTTATATTTAAACAACAATAATAATTAAACATGGGGTCGATAGATATTTTCTTGTTTTACAGCTGAAGACCAAAAACGAAAAAGAAAATCAGTCACAGCAAGCCAGTCAAACCAGTCCTGATGAATGAGGAATGAACATGGTCTTCTTGTGCCCAAACAGAAAAGACAGAGCTAAAAGTTGCATATTTCCATTGGTATGTCTGTATTCAATGCAGTTATGTGTGGTACAGCATTGATGTTGATCTCTCAAAAGACAGCAGTTATAGTTACTTCAAGTCAGCAGTTATAGTTTTTCACACATAGATCTTTTTATTGCTCCTAAAATGAGCAAATTAGCTGTGCATCATCTCTGGGATTTGGACAGGAAATGACTGAATATGGTCAGTTCTGACACCTGCACCTGTATTCACCAACACTATTTCTCTAGAGTTATTGTTGACTTATTGTTTTTTCTGTTTGTTTGAAGGAGGATGAAGCCAGTTGATGAAGATATCAATTCAATGGCCACCAAGTGAAGCACTGCTGCCTGAACCCATCAGATATCTGCTGTGAAGACTGCATTCATGAACAGCACTACTGCGACAGCTCAGATGTTACGGCCCATAAAAGAAACTTCACAACTTTACAACTGCAAGATAGTGGTGGAGGGATTCTTTAGCCCATAACTCCAACAAGAATCAATGGTAAGTAAAGTGCAACAATTATAAATAAAAATACTATATATTGTTATACTACTATATATATATACTATATATTTACCACACCCTAAATACATATTTTGTCCCTCCAGGACATCTACACCAGGTGGTGTGTGAGGAGGACCATCAGAGACTCCAGCCACCCGAGCCATGGACTGCTCTCACTGTTACCATCAGGCAGATGTTATTGCAGAACCTTCACCAGCAGACTGCGAGACAAGTTCTTTCCACAGGCAATCAGACTGAACTGAACTCGTACCAGTAACACCACACACACCCCACCAACCTCTTATGTACTGCACTCTATCAGTTACACTGACTGGACTCTGAATCACAATTATTCTGCACCCTGACATTCTGTTTACACTAATTCATACTGTACTGCACTGCAAAGGTATATGTGTACTGTGATTATTGTGTTTATTATTGTTTTCATTTCATGCTCTCTGTATAGTATAATATTTACCATATGTTGTTCTCTGTCTGTATTGAGTCCCTTATATATATGTGTTGCATATATATTCAATACTTGTCAATCATACTGTCGTGCTGCAGTTTGCACAAAAGACTTTCACCACCTGTACACTTGCGTTCATAGTATTGTGACAATAAAGTAATTTGATTTTAATTGGTCACATGTATTTTGTTCATCAGTTGTACTGTACGGTACTGGATAACAACTGCAAATTGTTTAAGTCATGGAAGAATAAGATTATGATAGGGACATGGACAAGCAAGCAAGAGAAAGAAAACCAGGAGAGCTCTGATGATGAGAAGGAAACTGAATGTGATTATATGATGCTCAGGACATTTCACTATGCATGCATTCTGGTGGCTTCATCTGATTAAAATAATATGGTTTTAAATTACTCATTTTATTTCTCTTCAATATGATCTGTCTTTATATGCTACTTTAGCTGTCTTTATGCTGTATCCTCCAGCAAAGTATTGCACATGGTGTTGGATAATAAAGTATGGTGAATATTCTGTATTAGGGATGGTGTTTGGTAAATACACCATTTCATTTTGTAAACAATACGTGTAATTACTATGATTGTTTTAAGACATGAACATGTGGTCATATTAATGACTCCGTTATGAAGGGAATGCTGAAAGATGCATTAGAAGAAACTGCATGGACTATATTGCTACAGGAACTTCATGCACAACTGAGGATGATTTACCAGGGAAAGATCAACATGAATCTTGTACTGTATTATAAGCAAGATGAGCATGGGCATTACTGATGTTTAGCACCTGCAGAGGACAAAGATGAGACATTTCTGACACAGAGATACAAATTAGGTCTTTTGTATTATGAATTGTATGGTTTTTGCACCATAAACCACACACTGTCTGTACCTTGTCTTACTGAATGACACATTGGCATTGTGTGATAGTACAATAAAGTGTCACAATATGTATTGGCTGTTTAAATTGGTGTCTTTGTTTACTGTCAACACTGTATTCTTGCTCCTGATCTAATGAAATAAATGGAGCACATTCCAAATAGGCACTGATGTAGATTTTTTGGGGTCTGTTCTTATTCTAAGATAACTATGACTTGCAACTTACATATTGGCAAGTTGATGAAAAGACATCTAAAAAAAATGTGACAGCACAATTTGTTGTGATATTGAGAATAGAACTGTGTATGTTGTCCTGCCCTTCCATCCTAAGGGGCCCAGTAGAGTCCCCTGGAAGAGCAAAAAAAATTAACATTTCAAATGGCTATAAATCAAAGTCTGATTATAGTTTTAAGGAGAAATTTTGGCAGGACAACTACTTATGCTATGTTAATTAAATAATGTTGGGCAGAGTTTTCAAACATATATGGAAAGGTGGTATAAAGGTGTTTAAAAAGTGCTCTTATTAAAATACCAAATTTCAGCCTGCCTCTTAAATATGTCATAAATGTTTGCACAATTAACATGTTTAGATATACCTTTGTTCAAAAAAGATGGTATTTTCACCCATTTTATTATTAAACATTTTAAACTACAGTACCCATAAGCCTCTGCCATTCAAATGCGAAAAACATGGTGCTGGTATTTGTAGTTTAACAAAAGTTTTCCTCAGGGTTAGGGTTACGATCTCGGTAAAGTGGTAATATCTCACGACATAACACTGCATTGTTAACTGAAGGTATTACTGACGTAATAATAACAGCAAAACGTACTTTGGAACATTAAGCGTTTTTTAATTTGGGTTAAAAGATAGTCCAATCACAGGGACGTCTGCGAGTGCCAAGGGAACTTCAAAGCCAATGGCAACCCAGTTGAGCAGAAGCGTCACACTTACTTGTCCATATATGGTCATTTATAACAGGATCTTCCGGGTTCTTGTGGTGAATGGACAGATACGATTTATTTGTCTCCACTCAATATAAAACTGTAACAACAGATTGCATCGTATGGTTAACCTGATGCAGCAATACATTTATTGATTACAGTGTTTTTTTTTCTTTTCAAACAAGGGTGTAATGGTTCCCATTGCATACACTGTTTACACTAATATTAATTAATGTTAGTAAACATGTAACTAAGAAATATGCAATATAAAACCCATTTTAAAAAAACATTGTCTAATATTCAAAAATAAAAAGACAATTTGTTTACAGAAAATGTCATAAGATGAAAAATACTATTTTACAAACTGGGAGTTTTGAGGCTCCGGTTGAAAATATATTATTTTCTTACCTTTAATGAACAAATAGGCAAAAATGATTAAGAACAATATTTTAATATTTTACAATTATTATTCTCCTGTAATCATTGTTTGCTTCTATTGTGACTAAATGCAGGACCAATTAAAATGGTTAACAATTATATATATATTTAGAATATTTAGAAACTTGTTTTGTAACGATGTGAGCCTCTTTTCAAAAGATATGTTGAAGAGGGTCAGATAAATATTTAGAAACTTGTTTTGTAACGATGTGAGCCTCTTTTCAAAAGTTATTGAACTGGAAAGTGTCTCTATGAAGAAACCCATAGAATACATGGATGTTGAAAATGTATCATTTAGAGCAAATACTTGTAGTTTAAAGACTTCTGCTATGTTGAAGAGGGTCAGCTACATATTTAGAAACTTGTTTTGTAACGGTGTGAGCCTCTTTTCAAAAGTTATTGAACTGGAAGATGTCTCTATGAAGAAACCCATAGAATAGAGACATGTTGGAAATGTATAATTTAGAGCAAACACTTGTACTTTAAATAGTTCTGCTATCTTGTAGAAGGTCAGCTAAATATTTAGCAACTTGTTTTGTAACGATGTGAGCCTCTTTTCAAAAGTTAATGAACTGGAAAGTGTCTCTATGAAGAAACCCATAGAATACATGGATGTTGAAAATGTTTCATTTTGTGCAAATACTTGTAGTTTAAAGACTTCTGATATGTTCTTCAAGGTCAGATAAATATTTAGAAACTTGTTTTGTAACGATGTGAGCCTCTTTTCGAAAGTTATTGAACTGGAAAGTGTCTCTATGAAGAAACCCATAGAATACATGGATGTTGAAAATGTATCATTTAGAGCAAATACTTGTAGTTTAAATAGTTCTGCTATGTTGAAGAGGGTCAGCTAAATATTTAGCAACTTGTTTTGTAACGGTGTGAGCCTCTTTTCAAAGGTTATTGAACTGGAAAGTGTCTCTATGAAGAAACCCATATAATAGAGAGATGTTGAAAATGTATCATTTAGTGCAAATACTTGTACTTTAAAGACTTCTGCTATGTTCTTCAAGGTCACATAAATATTGAGCAACTTGTTTTGTAACAGTGTGAGCCTCTTTTCAAAAGTTATTTAACTGAAAGGTGTCTCTATGAAGAAACCCATAGAATACATGGATGTTGAAAATATATAATTTAGGGCAAATACTTGTCGTTTAAATACTTCTATGTTGAAGAGGGTCAAATAAATATTTAGAAACTTGTTTTGTAATGATGTGAGCCTCTTTTCGAAAGTTATTGAACTGGAAAGTGTCTCTATGAAGAAACCCATAGAATAGAGAGATGTTGAAAATGTATCATTTAGTGCAAATTCTTGTACTTTAAAGACTTCTGCTATGTTGTACAAGGTCAGATAAATATTTAGCAACTTGTTTTGTAACGATGTGAGCCTCTTTTCAAAAGTTAATGAACTGGAAAGTGTCTCTATGAAGAAACCCATAGAATACATGGATGTTGAAAATGTATCATTTAGAGCAAATACTTGTAGTTTAAAGACTTCGGATATGTTGAAGAGGGTCAGATAAATATTTAGAAACTTGTTTTGTAACGATGTGAGCCTCTTTTCAAAAGATATGTTGAAGAGGGTCAGATAAATATTTAGAAACTTGTTTTGTAACGATGTGAGCCTCTTTTCAAAAGTTATTGAACTGGAAAGTGTCTCTATGAAGAAACCCATAGAATACATGGATGTTGAAAATGTATCATTTAGAGCAAATACTTGTAGTTTAAATAGTTCTGCTATGTTGAAGAGGGTCAGCTAAATATTTAGAAACTTGGGCTGCGTTTTCCGATAACGGTGTCCCTTAGCGCGCTACGAAGACTCTAAAGGTACACCTTAACTAGGGGTATACCTTTCCTAGGTGTGTTCCCTGAACTATACCTTAGGATGTTGCTTAAGGTAAACCTTCTTACGTGCGACGTTAGCAGGTGCTGTCCATGGCGGTGGTGCTGAATAGGTTGATATCTGTCACGATGCACACACGAGGGAGGAACAGGAACACGGAGACGAGGACGTAAACTCAAATAATAGTCTTTAATGACATCAAGGCAGGACTCAGAGACAGGATACACCGGGAAGTAAGGAGTAGACCAGACGAAATCAAACTCAAAAGACAGGAACTAAATACACAGGGTAATTAACACATACATTTACATTTATGCATTTAGCAGACACTTTTATCCAAAGCGACTTACATTGCATTCAAGTTACAGTTTTACATTTTATCAGCTCTTGCTTTCCCTGGGAATCGAACCCATGATCTTGGCGTTGCTAGCGCCATGCTCTACCATTTGATCTACAGGAAGGCTAACATAAACAAACACACCTGGACACGAATAAACTCATAATGACATGAAACAAGGACAGGAAACAAACCAAATATGGACACAAGAGGCGGGAACACGTGACACACACGACAGAGGACTGACATTACTCCCCCCTCCCGAAAGGCTCATCCCGAGCCTTAACAGTTCCATCGGGGAGGGGGGGTGGGCGCTCTGGAGGCCCCTCAGGACAAACACGGACAGGAACACAGGACGGGGACCTCCAGAGCGGAACAGACAGACAGGGACCATGGCGGAGCTGGGAGCTCTGGAAGCCATGGCGGTGCAGGGAGCTCAGGAGGCCATGGTGGAGCTGGGAGCTCTGGAGGCCATGGCAGATGGTCTTCTGGGCCTTGGCCTCGGTCCCCTCGGCCCGGCCCCTACAGACGGAACTCATACTACCCCCCCCAAAAAAAATTTCCCTGGGGAAGTGAGGGGGTATCAGGAGCCGTCCGGGGCTAAACAGACAGGACAGTACAAAACGAGACAGGAAAGCCCTCCAGGGCCAGACAGACAGGACAAGACAGCCCACAGGAACAGGAAGCCCTCCATGGCTAGCTCGGAGGCTGAGGCTTCTTCTGGGCATGACCAGGAGTCAGGGGCCCTCACAGGGTCCCTCAGCGACCGCCTCCACTTCAGCGACATGGGGGCAGGTGGCTGGGAATGGCCTCCATGGCCACTAAACAAGGAGCCGCCTGCCCCAGACGAGTCTCCATGGACAAGACATGACAAGACAAGGTAAGTTTAAAATGTTCCTGTGGGCACAACAAGACAGACACACGGCACTCCTGGCCGTGACATGTGAACTTGATCCACGGGGCTAGGGATAGCCATGAGTCAGCGCCAATCCGGCGGGCTTGAGTCAGCGGCGATCCGGCATGCATTGAGTCAGAGGCAGGCCGGCGGGCATTGAGTCAGAGGCGGGCCGGTGGCGTGATCTCCCGCGAACGGCGCGCCTGGGAGAGCGGCAACCCGGGAACTAGGCAACCCGCCGGCGGGCTTGGGAGAGCCACCGCCGGCGGCGGATATCTCCCGCGATCGGCGGGCATGAGGGCTCGCGGCCAGTGGACTCGCGCCACTCGCGGCGATCCCGCCGAACTCCCACGCCGACTTGCAGTGGGCTATGGCGGGAATAACGAGTGGCGACTTCCATGCCGCGGGACAGACACAAACACACAGACTGGAACAAAACAAAAGACTTTTGAAAACGGAAAACAAAACGGGGTGAATGGGCGCCGCTTACGGTTAGGTCTGGTCTTCTGTCACGGTGCACACACGAGGGAGGAACAGGAACATGGAGACGAGGACGTAAACTCAAATAATAGTCTTTAATGACATCAAGGCAGGACTCAGAGACAGGATACACCGGGAAGTAAGGAGTAGACCAGACGAAATCAAACTCAAAAGACAGGAACTAAATACACAGGGTAATTAACACATAATCACATAAACACACCTGGACACGAATAATCTCATAATGACATGAAACAAGGACAGGAAACAAACCAAATATGGACACAAGAGGCGGGAACACATGACACACACGACAGAGGACTGACAATATCGATGGCTCGAGAATCGATTGTTCACTATATACAGGAGCTCCTTCACTGCGTTAGTGGGTAAAGTATTGAGAAAGCGATGCTCGTTATAAAGAAGCACTATAGAAATAATAAAAATTGCATTTATTGGGATTTATGCATTTGCAAATTAAATGCAACCTTGGAAATATATATATATATATATATATATATATATGTAGCCTACGTATAATTTTGTAAGTGTGCGAACCCTCAACCTCATGGCCAAAAGTATTCTGCCTTAAAGGGATAGTTCACTTTGAAATTAAAATTTGGTATCTATCAGCTTACCCCAAGGGCATCCAAGATGTAGGTGTCTTTTTTTCTTCAGTAGATCCAATTTTGATGTTTTTAGGTCAAACCGTTCTAGTCTGTCAGTCATATAATGGCAGGTATAGGTTACTGTCTCTGTAAGAGGGAAAAAGAACATGCACAGAGAAATCAAAATTAAACAATTCCCCATCGTAACTACACATTGATGGCCTAAGACACGAAACGAGCGGTTTGTGTGAGAAAACGAACAGTATTTATATCGTTTTTTACCTCTTGTACACAACAATGTCCAAGTGATCTGAGTGCACACACATCCGGTGTGTGACGTGTGTGTGCGCGCGCTCTGGCTCGTCGGCGTCAACGCTTGACGGAGGGCGTGTCTGAAGCGTGGTGCTGACGCGCCGTCATAGTTACAACAACCAATCACATACTTCTCTGGTGTTGCATGAACGGGATTGGGTATTTGCATGAGGCGATCTGATTGGCAGATGCCTCCGTTGGCGCTTGAAAAGTTGCGACAGCACCACGCTTCAGACACGCCCTCTGTCAAGCGTTGACGCCGACGAGCCAGAGTGCGCGTGCACACACGTCACACACCGGATGTGTGTGCACTCAGATCACTTGGACATTGTTGTGTACAAGAGGTAAAAAACGATATAAATACTGTTCGTTTTCTCACACAAACCGCTCGTTTCGTGTCTTAGGCCATCAATGTGTAGTTACGATGGGGAATTGTTTAATTTTGATTTCTCTGTGCATGTTCTTTTTCCCTCTTACAGAGACAGTAACCTATACCTGCCATTATATGACTGACAGACTAGAACGGTTTGACCTAAAAACATCAAAATTGGATCTACTGAAGAAAAAAAGACACCTACATCTTGGATGCCCTTGGGGTAAGCTGATAGATACCAAATTTTAATTTCAAAGTGAACTATCCCTTTAACCAGCTACATTAACTGTTTGGCTGTTTGGCTTTGCTTGCTTTTGAAAGGGTCATTTCTATTATTATAATTTGCCATAGTGTGTTAATGTTCTCCACAATCTGTGTTGATTACTCACCAGCCGCATCATATTATAGGCGTAAATTTGTGTGATTGGATGAGTTGCCCAATAAAAGCGCAACATGCAAAATATTTCTACAACCACTATGGCGGAGAAAAAAGACTGCAAGTGGAGAGCCCCCAGCTTTACTTCTACCGAAATGGCCATACTGCTAGATGAGGTGGCACACAACAAAGATGTACTTTTTTCTAGTTTCCGGACAACAGTGTTAAACAAAAGCAAAAAATAAATCTGGCAAAGCATAGCCATGAAAATGGCAGCGTCTGGTTCCTGTCCACTGAGACAGTGGGATGTTGTTCGAAAAAAGCGGCACGATTTTGCCAGCGCTGCCAAAGCGAGAGGCGCTGCAGTCCAGAGAGACCGGGAAAGAACAGGTGGAGGGCCCAGCTCTGTGCCTGCACTGAGCCCCGACGAGGAAAAGGCCCTGGCAATCCTTGGAGAAGCGGCCTCACAGGTTATCTCAGGAGGGATAGATCTGAGAGCAGGTGTGGATACCACTCAATGCTCTCAGAACACGCCATCGTTACCCCGTTGCACCAACACGCCCTCTTCCCCCGCCAGCAGCGGCAGTGCTTCTCCAGCACCGGCGTCATCACACCTGTCCGCACCTTCACTATCCTCCACTGAGGTCGCGCAGCACCAGCAATCCGGGAGGGGCTCCAGAAGGCATCCTTCTATCCGATGCGACTGCAGTGAAGAGCTGCTGAAGCTTTAAAAAGAAAAGCTAGAAGTTCTGCGGGGAATCGAGCAAGGGCTAAAAGAGGCAAACAACCTCGCCCGGGCCTCGCTGGAAGTGAAGAAGGCAAAGCTTCAGATTATGGAGAAGCAGTATGCTTTGTCTGAAGCACAATTTCAAAGGCCATCAATTTCCGTTCCAATAATAATGTCAGGTCAAGGTAAGGGTGTTTGTGATGTTTGGTAGAGTCCCGTATTGTGTGTGTTGTTTTTGTTCTAACAATTAGATTACGTTACAGATGAACCTTTGCTAACCCAGTGATGAGCTCCAGGAAACCAGTCTTTCCACATTTTCACATTTCATTCATGTGTATTTCCAATGTTTCTTTTCAAATAAACACCTGATTAATTGCAAACTTGTTGTCCTCGATGTTGGCTCTGCAGAGCATCTTTAAAAAAATAATAATAATCCTTTCGCAAGTCTGATCTCATTGAAAGTGTGTGTCAGTGGCACACATTTGCAATCTTTTTTTTGGGGGGGGGGTTGTTATTTATAGTCAAATTGCCATTTGTGCATATGACACTTTTTTTCACATACATATGTAGCCTACTATACGTACGTGGTATTATATTATACCAAGAAGTTACCACTGTGTATCATATGCACGCAACAAGTCATTTCTGCGTATAATAGCATGCCACACAATGCTATAGACAGCGCTAGGAGATTGGATAGGTATTCTGACACCACCTTTTGATGTATTATACATTTAGATTAGCTATTACTGCAGTGGAGACCATTGTAAAGGACCTTTAAAGAGGGAGCCAACGGAAGTAAGAATGTGAAAAATAAGGTGATGACTGTGGGGGGTTTCAGCATCCAAGTTAAAAGACTTTACAAATGGCACTGGCTACAGATGAGAAATGTGTGCAGCTGCAAAAAATAAAAAGAGAAATGTGTAGCCTATGTAAACAAATAAAGGGGGGGATGCTGTGTGGTAGATTAAAAACAGAAATTGGGTGCAAAAAAAACATTAAACAAAAATGGAGTGAATGATTTGGGTGCCTCGTTTGCACACCAGCAGCATGTAGGGCATCTCTTAGTTGAGGTGGGTTGTGGAAAGCTTCTTCCTCTTCCTCCTCCTCCTCTTCTTCCACCTCCTCAGGCAAAGCTGCACCTCCAGTGACTGCAATGTTGTGTAGCATGGCTGTAACTACTACTACTGCACAACATTTATGTGGCTTCAGACGCAATCCTCCAGCCGATTTATGAAGGCACCGGAAGCGCATCTTCCAGCGCCCAATCGAGCGTTCCACCAAGTTGCGGGTACGGGCGTGTGCAATGTTGTAACTGTGCTCAGCCTGCGTGGTGGGGTTGGTGACTGAATTTAGAAGATAGGTTCTCAGGGGGTAGCCGCTGTCTCCTAGAAAAATGCTCTGCCCAAAAACTCCTCTTTCTGCGTCTTGACCCATCTCTGAATTGCCCACACAAAGCTGTCGTGTGTTCTACCAGGCCACTTTGCCACCACGTCTGTAAACATCCCCCTATGGTCCACTACCACCTGGACATTGATGGCTGCGAAGCCCTTGCGACAAATGAAGGCCTGGTCGAGCGCTGATGGGTTGGCGATGGGGATAAGTGTCCCGTCCACAAGGCCAATTACTCGCGGGACACGCGCATTGGCATGGAAGCCTTGATGTGCCTCCATCACTTCGTGCCTGGTGAAAGGCATGCGTATATAATCGGTGGCGTGACGGAGCAGGATGTTTGTGACTGAGTGAACGCACCGCCACACCGAGGTCTTACTCAGCCCATAGCCATCCCCAACCACCTCCAGAAAACTCCCCACAGCATAAAAACTGAGAGAAATTCAGCAGCTGAATTTCGGGGCTTAGGGGGTAGCTCCGTCGAGTTTGTCTCTACAAAGTTGGACCAACAAGATGTAAAAGCTGCTGAATTTGCTACCGTGGCAGGCAAAATTTTTGTAGAATGGTATCTTCTGACATGGTAGCCAGGGGACTAAAGTGCTCTCTTATGAAATAGTGCACATACACTAACTGGCTCTGTGGACAGCGCCGTCTTTGATTTAGGACAACTATTCCCTGTCTCGTTGCCATAGTTTGACCAAACTCCCCATCGCATTCATTCTCTTTAAATAGACTCCTAATTATGTGCTTCCTAATGGTTTGCCAGCCGATGTGCCTTTGTATGTTATAATGGAAAAACTAACAACCATCAGTATAATGACATTTTTATTTTTTGCATGAAAACACTTCAATTAATTGAACACTGGGTGTATTACAACTTTAGATTTGTAATATTTATGTGGTTCTGCACTTTGTCTTGCCACAGAATTACAATTGTATCGACTGAAATGTGAAGAAGCTTTTTGCACAGTGGTGGCCACTAGCGGAGTGAACTGTGAACAGCGCTAAGGTATAGCTAAGCGTGGTCCAGACCAACCTTACGAAAGAATGACTTACAGAAGGTATACTTAACTAAGAACGTTTTGGGAAACACGTATTAACGATAAGGTACAGCTTAAGGTACAACTTAAGAACGACGTAGCGTTAAGAAGGTTTCGGGAAACGAAGCCCTGTTTTGTAACGGTGTGAGCCTCTTTTCAAAAGTTATTGAACTGGAAGGTGTCTCTATGAAGAAACCCATAGAATACATGGATGTTGAAAATGTATCATTTAGAGCAAATACTTGTAGTTTAAATAGATCTGCTATGTTGAAGAGGGTCAGCTAAATATTTAGCAACTTGTTTTGTAATAGTGTGAGCCTCTTTTCAAAAGTTATTGAACTGAAAGGTGTCTCTATGAAGAAACCCATAGAACAGAGAGATGTTGGAAATTTATCATTTAAGGCAAATACTTGTACTTTAAATAGTTCTGCTATGTTGTAGAAAGTCAGCTAAATATTTAGCAACTTGTTTTGTAATGATGTGAGCCTCTTTTCAAAAGTTAATGAACTGGAAAATGTCTCTATGAAGAAACCCATAGAATACATGGATGTTGAAAATGTATCATTTAGAGCAAATACTTGTAGTTTAAAGACTTCGGATATGTTGAAGAGGGTCAGCTAAATATTTAGAAACTTGTTTTGTAACGATGTGAGCCTCTTTTCAAAAGTTAATGAACTGGAAAGTGTCTCTATGAAGAAACCCATAGAATACAGAGATATTGAAAATGTATCATTTAGTGCAAATACTTGTACTTTAAAGACTTCTGCTATGTTCTACAAGGTCAGATAAATATTTAGAAACTTGTTTTGTAACGGTGTGAGCCTCCTTTGGAATGCTAATGATCTGGAAGGTGTCTGTGGAGAAACCCATAGAATAGAGAGATGTTGAAAATGTATCATTTAGAGCAAATACTTGTAGTTTAAAGACTTCTGATATGTTGAAGAGGATCAGATAAATATTTAGAAACTTGTTTTGTAACGATGTGAGCCTCTTTTCAAAAGTTATTGAACTGGAAGGTGTCTCTATGAAGAAACCCATAGAATACATGGATGTTGAAAATGTATAATTTAGAGAAAATACTTGTAGTTTAAAGACTTCTGCTATGTTGAGGAGGGTCAGCTAAATATTTAGAAACTTGTTTTGTAACGGTGTGAGCCTCTCTTCAAAAGTTATTGAACTGGAAGGTGTCTCTATGAAGAAACCCATAGAATAGAGAGATGTTGGAAATGTATAATTTAGAGCAAATACTTGTACTTTAAATAGTTCTGCTATGTTCTACAAGGTCAGATGAATATTTAGAAACTTGTTTTGGAACAGTGTGAGCCTCCTTTGGAATGCTAATGAACTGGAAGGTGTCTCTATGAAGAAAGCCATAGAATGCATGGATGTTGAAAATGTATCATTTAGTGCAAATACTTGTACTTTAAAGACTTCTGCTATGTTGTACAAGGTCAGATAAATATTTAGCAACTTGTTTTGTAACAGTGTGAGCCTCTTTTCAAAAGTTATTGAACTGGACGTCGTCTCTACGAATAAACCCATAGAATAGAGAGATGTTGGAAATGTATCATTTAGAGCAAATACTTGTACTTTAAATAGTTCTACTATGTTGAAGAGGGTCAGCTAAAAATTTAGCAACTTGTTTTGTAACGGTTTGAGCCTCTTTTCAAAAGTTAATGAACTGGAAAGTGTCTCTATGAAGAAACCCATAGAATACATGGATGTTGAAAATGTATCATTTAGTGCAAATATTTGTACTTTAAAGACTTCTGCTATGTTGTACAAGGTCAGATAAATATTTAGCAACTTGTTTTGTAACAGTGTGAGCCTCTTTTCAAAAGTTATTGAACTGAAAGTTGTCTCTATGAAGAAACCTATAGAACAGAGAGATGTTGGAAATGTATCATTTAGAGCAAATACTTGTGCTTTAAATAGTTCTGCTATGTTGTAGAAGGTCAGCTAAATATTTAGCAACTTGTTTTGTAACGACGTGAGCCTCTTTTCAGAAGTTAATGAACTGGAAAGTGTCTCTATGAAGAAACCCAATAGAATACATGGATGTTGAAAATGTATCATTTAGTGCAAATACTTGTAGTTTAAAGACTTCTGCTATGTTCTTCAAGGTCAGATAAATATTTAGAAACTTGTTTTGTAACGATGTGAGCCTCTTTTCGAAAGTTATTGAACTGGAAAGTGTCTCTATGAAGACACCCATAGAATACATGGATGTTGAAAATGTATCATTTAGAGCAAATACTTGTACTTTAAAGACTTCTGATATGTTGAAGGGGGTCAAATAAATATTTAGAAACTTGTTTTGTAACGATGTGAGCCTCTTTTCGAAAGTTATTGAACTGGAAAGTGTCTCTATGAAGAAACCAATAGAATAGAGAGATGTTGAAAATGTATCATTTAGAGCAAATACTTGTAGTTTAAATAGTTCTGCTATGTTGAAGAGGGTCAGCTAAAAATTTAGCAACTTGTTTTGTAACAGTGTGAGCCTCTTTTCAAAAGTTATGGAACTGAAAGGTGTCCATAACTGGATAATGAACTGGAAAGTGTCTCTTAGAAGAAACCCATAGAATACAGAGATGTTGAAAATGTATAATTTAGAGCAAATACTTGTAGTTTAAAGACTTCTGATATGTTGAAGAGGGTCAGCTAAATATTTAGAAATTTGTTTTGTAACAGTGTGAGCCTCTTTTCAAAAGTTTAACTGGACGTCGTCTCTATGAATAAACCCATAGAATAGAGAGATGTTGGAAATGTATCATTTAGAGCAAATACTTGTAGTTTAAATAGTTCTGCTATGTTGTAGAAGGTCAGCTAAATATTTAGCAACTTGTTTTGTAACGATGTGAGCCTCTTTTCAAAAGTTAATGAACTGGAAAGTGTCTCTATGAAGAAACCCATAGAATACAGAGATGTTGAAAATGTATAATTTAGAGCAAATACTTGTAGTTTAAAGACTTCTGATATGTTGAAGAGGGTCAGCTAAATATTTAGAAACTTGTTTTGTATCGATGTGAGCCTCTTTTCAAAAGTTAATGAACTGGAAAGTGTCTCTATGAAGAAACCCATAGAATACAGAGATGTTGAAAATGTATAATTTAGTGCAAATACTTGTACTTCAAAGACTTCTGCTATGTTCTACAAGGTCAGATAAATATTTTGAAACTTGTTTTGTAACGGTGTGAGCCTCCTTTGGAATGCTAATGAACTGGAAGGTGTATCTATGGAGAATCCCATAGAATAGAGAGATGTTGAAAATGTATAATTTAGAGCAAATACTTGTAGTTTAAAGACTTCTGATATGTTGAAGAGGGTCAGATAAATATTTAGAAACTTGTTTTGTAATGATGTGAGCCTCTTTTCAAAAGTCATTGAACTGGAAAGTGTCTCTATGAAGAAACCCATAGAATACATGGATGTTGAAAATGTATAATTTAGAGCAAATACTTGTAGTTTAAAGACTTCTGATATTTTGTAGAAGGTCAGCTAAATATTTAGCAACTTGTTTTGTAACGATGTGAGCCTCCTTTCAAAAGTTAATGAACTGGAAAGTGTCACTATGAAGAAACCCATAGAATACATGGATGTTGAAAATGTATCATTTAGTGCAAATACTTGTACTTTAAAGACTTCTGCTATGTTCTACAAGGTCAGATAAATATTTAGAAACTTGTTTTGTAACAGTGTGAGCCTCTTTTCAAAAGTTATTGAACTGGAAAGTGTCTCTATGAAGAAACCCATAGAATACATGGATGTTGAAAATGTATCATTTAGAGCAAATACTTGTAGTTTAAAGACTTCTGCTATGTTCCACAATGTCAGATAAATATTTCGAAACTTGTTTTGGAACAGTGTGAGCCTCCTTTGGAATGCTAATGAACTGAAAGGTGTCTCTATGGAGAAACCCATAGAATAGAGAGATGTTGGAAAATGTATCATTTAGAGCAAATACTTGTAGTTTAAAGACTTTGATATGTTGAAGAGGGTCAGATAAATATTTAGCAACTTGTTTTGTAACGTTGTGAGCCTCTTTTCAAAAGTTATTGAACTGGAAGGTGTGTCAATGAACAAAACCTTTGAATACAATGTTGGTAGAAATTACACATATAGAGCAAGCAATTGTAGAATACGTGAGTGAGGCACAATGTATTTATAAACCATTTTAAAGAAAGTTTTGCCATTACTTTCTGAAGTGTTTACCCAAAATACCAAAAATAAACATCCTGTTTGCTGTCATGCTTTCTGAGTACTTGTCAATAATCTGATGGATTCAGTACCATGGACAGTGATATTTCTGCAGGACTGTAAACATCAATCAATGCACACGAATTGTGATATTGTGAGAGTGTGATGTTAAATGAAGATTTCATACAACAGGAAAACATAAAAGTTATTTTAGCCATTCTTTTCATCTCAACTCAACACCTGGAGAACACTGTTACAATGTTAAGTGTTTATTACACTTAAAAACAGAAAAAAACAGAGGTGAATAAAACAGCAGGAGATGGGCTGCGGTATGGGTCATCTTTTAGGGTCCAGACAAGATGTTCCAACTTGCTTTGGAGCAGTCGACCCAAGCTTTCAAAACCTATTGAAATAAATCATATGTCATTGTTAACACCAACACAGTTCTTGTTCATTTTGAGGCAAAGAAATAAATAAAAAGCGTTCTAAAATAGATTAACTATGTTCAGGAGATTACACATGATTTTCCAGTTGTATGTATAGTTACAAAGTTACAGTTCATGTACATGTTCATTATTTGTCATTTCCTAAACATCTCTTCAAACACCATCATTATATTGCAATTTTTTATTGTTGGTAAAGGAGCATTAGAAGGCATAATGTGAGTGATATTTGTGATAAATGTAGTTGTCTGTTTGCACACAATGATTTTTTTTTTTAACTTTTTAGACGGTCCCTATCTTGCTTACCGCACTACAAGTCAAGTCAAGTCAAGTCACCTTTATTTATATAGCGCTTTTAACAATACAGATTGTGTCAAAGCACTTAACAGTATCAAGTTGGAGGATAGAGTGTCAGTAATGTATAATAATAAGATTAAACACTCAATTTTCAGTTAAGGGCATTTCATTATTGAATTCGGAGATGTCATTGTCTAGCTCAGTATAGTTTAAATAGTATCTGTGATATCAAATTGACGATAATCGCTAGAAATTAAGTGTCCCCAACTGAGCAAGCCAGAAGCGACAGCGGCAAGGAACCAAAACTCCCTCTGTGACAGAATGGAGAAAAAAAAACCTTGGGAGAAACCAGGCTCAGTTGGGGGGCCAGTTCTCCTCTGGCCAGGATATTATTGTTTATTTATTGTTTACTTATTGTTTTAATTAAAATTGTAAATGTATAAATGTATTCTATTTCTATTTTTATATTGTTGCAATTTCCAACAATAATAGTATTATGTAGTTAGGTATTTTATTATTATATTTTTAGTAATTTGTTTTATTTTTAGTTTTATTGTATTTTAATCGAGGTCTTCACTGGGGATATGTATCTGGGGCTCATCGCTGATGATCAGGGCCGCAGACATCATCTCCCGGCGCCGATCCACCATCTGATCCAGACACGGACTGAGAAACAGAATAAGAAAGAAACAAATATTAGCGTAGATGCCAGTCTTCTTACGATGTAACGAGTACATCGTGTGTTATGGGGAGTGTTCCCGGTTCCGGTTGATCTAATTAATGCAGCCTAACAATCCTTTAACGGATTTGAATAATAGAAGTGTAGTAGTGTGTTATGTGTATGCCAGGTTAAAGAGATGGGTCTTTAATCTAGATTTAAACTGACAGAGTGTGTCTGCCTCCCGAACAGTGTTAGGTAGATTGTTCCAGAGTTTGGGAGCTAAATAGGAAAAGGATCTGCCGCCCGCAGTCGATTTTGATATTCTAGGTATTATCAAACGGCCAGAGTTTTGAGAACGCAGCGGACGTGGAGGAATATAGTGTGATAGGAGCTCGCTCAAGTACTGAGGAGCTAAGCCATTCAGGGCTTTATAAGTCATTAACAAGATTTTAAAATCTATACGATGTTTGATAGGGAGCCAGTGCAGTGTTGACAGAACCGGGCTAATATGGTCATACTTCCTTTTTCTAGTAAGAACTCTAGCTGCTGCATTTTGGACCAACTGTAGTTTGTTGATCAAGCGTGCAGAACAACCACCCAGTAAAGCATTACAATAGTCTAACCTTGAGGTCATAAACGCATGAATTAGCATTTCTGCATTTGACGTTGAGAGCATAGGTCGCAATTTAGATATGTTTTTGAGATGGAAGAATGCAGTTTTACAGATGCTAGAAACATGGCTTTCAAAAGAAAGATTGCTATCAAACAGCACACCTAGGTTCCTGACTGATGAAGAAGAAGAATTTACAGAGCAGCCGTCAAGTGTTAGGTAGTGTTCTAAGTTATTACATGTGGGGTTTTTAGGTCCGATAATTAACACCTCTGTTTTTTCAGAATTTAGCAGTAAGAAATTACTCGTCATCCAATTTTTTATATCGACTATGCATTCCGTTAGTTTCTCAATTTGGTGTGTTTCATCGGGCCGTGAAGAAATATAGAGCTGAGTATCATCAGCATAACAGTGAAAGCTAACATCGTGTTTCCTGATAATATCTCCCAAGGGTAACATGTAAAGCGTGAAAAGTAACGGCCCTAGTACTGAGCCTTGAGGTACTCCATACTGCACTTGTGATCGATATGATACCTCTTCATTCACTGCTACGAACTGATGGCGGTCAGATAAGTACGATTTGAACCATGCTAAGGCACTTCCTGTCACAGTCAGTTGTTGGAGTGCCCAGTTTAGCCACCAGAGGGCACTCTCTTTGAGTTATTGTTTGGGTGTTCTGAACTGCGTTTCCCATCACCCTTTGCACTTATTATTGGTTCATTACTGCCAGCTGGTTATCATTGACTCATTAGCCTCACCCTATAAATACCTTGTTCGTTTTGTCTTTAGTTGCGTCAGTATTGCATTCTGTTCCTGTGTTGCTATCTTTGTTTCCTGTTTTTGATCATGTGGATTATGTTTTTTGGACTCTGAAAATAAAACTGCAAATGGATCTTTTTGTGTGAGCATTCGGTGACAGTTCCACTAATGCCAACAAAGTTTTCTAGTCTATTTAAAAGAATGTTGTGGTCGATGGTGTTGAACGCAGCGCTAAGATCCAGTAGAACTAATAAAGAGATACAACCACGATCAGATGATAGAAGCAGATCATTTGTAACTCTAATGAGAGCAGTCTCAGTACTATGATACGGTCTAAATCCTGACTGGAATTCCTCACAGATACCATTTTTCTCTAAGAAGGAATATAATTGTGAGGATATTACCTTTTCTAGTATCTTTGACAGAAAAGGGAGATTTGAGATCGGTCTGTAATTAACTAGATCTTTGGGGTCAAGTTGTGGTTTTTTAATGAGAGGCTTAATAACAGCCAATTTGAAGGTTTTGGGGACATATCTGTCAGACTTTGTCTCCCCGTGTCACGTGTTTTCCCTCCTATGTCCATATATGGTTTTTCCTGTTCCATATTCCCAGTATGTTCTTTGATTTATCATTCCTCCCAGCTGTGTGTGATTTTCTCCTCACCTGTTTCAGTTCTCCTCGTTACTCCCCAGTATTCTTAAGCCTTGGTTTTCCCCGTGTCTGATGTCCGGTATTGTTTGTCTTCACCCCACGCTCCCCTTGTTTACTCCTGGATTCTGAAATAAAAGAAGTATTGAACTGTCTCCTGGTCTCCTCGCTCCTTGCTCCCCTCCGAGAGTGTGACAGAATACCGGACCGAAACAGAAAGAAGCGGCGTTTCTCCTCCCTCGTTTTTGTTTTCCCGTTTTGAAAAGTTTTTTGTTTCCTGCTTTTTCTTGCTCCCACGGCGATGGAAATCGCCGCCCGCTTCATCGCCCTTGCCCACCGAGATCTCCCTTTCCCCGAGTATTCGCGGGAGTTCTGTGGGCTTGCCGCGGCGACGGCATTAGATGACGCCACCATCCTCTCTCTGTTCTGGCACGGGGCCAATTCCCATCGTCCCGTGGACCTCCCAGACACCAAGGGACTATGCTGGTCCCTTTCCGGCCCCGAGCCAGAACCAGCCTGCCGTCGTCTGCGGCTCCCCCAAGCCCGCCACCGCTGCCCACGGCGAAGACCACGGCTCTCCCTTGCCTGCCGGCAGAGAATATGGCAAGCCCAATGATCATTAATCCTCGCAAGTGCTCTCCATTGCCCGCTCCTCGACAGCGCCCTCCAGTGCCCGCTTCTCCAG
This sequence comes from Schizothorax lantsangensis, assembly GCA_027422415.1. Lineage (NCBI taxonomy): Eukaryota > Metazoa > Chordata > Actinopteri > Cypriniformes > Cyprinidae > Schizothorax > Schizothorax lantsangensis. Next base: position 136,176 of record JAPDDO010000425.1, read on the forward strand.
GGCCAGTCCCTCCAGTGCCCCTGCTGGTCCTGTCCAGCTCTCCAGAGCCCCTGCTGGTTCCGTCCAGCTCTCCAGAGCCCCTGCTGGTTCCGTCCAGCTCTGAAGAGCGCCCCCAAGTGTCCGCGGCTCCCCCAAGCCCGCCACCGCCTGCGGCGAAGCCTGTGCCAGCTCCGAGACAGCGCCCTCCTGTGCCTGCTCCGAGACAGCGCCCTCCTGTGGCCGCTCCGAGACAGCACCCTCCTGTGCCCGCTCCTCGCAAGCTCCTTCCTGTGTCTCCGCTGGTCCCATCCAGCTCTCCTTCGTTCCCGCTGGTCCCGCCCAGCTCCGCGCTGCCAGAGCGCCCCAGAGAGTTTGCGCTTCCAGAGCGCCCCCAAGTGTCCGCGCTTCCAGAGCGCCCCCAAGTGTCCGCGCTTCAAGAGCGCCCCCAAGAGGCAGCTCCTCGCAAGTGCCCTCCAGTGCCTGCTCCTCGCAGGTGCCCTCCAGTGCCTGCTCCTCGCAAGTGCCCGCCAGTGCCTGCTCCTCGCAAGTGCCCGCCAGTGCCTGCTCCTCGCAAGTGCCCTCGCCAGCGCACCCCAGAGCCCTCTCCTCGCCAGCGCACCCCAGAGCCCGCTCCTCGCCAGCGCACCCCAGAGCCCGCTCCTCGCCAGCGCACCCCAGAGCCCGCTCCCGGAACGGGCGCCGCTCTGGAGGCCGATTATCCTGCCTACTGTTCCCTGGAGGTCTCCAGAGCGCCCACCCCCCCTCCCCGTTGGATGGTGTGCGGTGCGGGACGCACCGTTCGGGAGGGGGGAGTAGTGTCAGACTTTGTCTCCCCGTGTCACGTGTTTTCCCTCCTATGTCCATATATGGTTTTTCCTGTTCCATATTCCCAGTATGTTCTTTGATTTATCATTCCTCCCAGCTGTGTGTGATTTTCTCCTCGCCTGTTTCCGTTCTCCTCGTTACTCCCCAGTATTCTTAAGCCTTGGTTTTCCCCGTGTCTGATGTCCGGTATTGTTTGTCTTCACCCCACGCTCCTCGTGTTTACTCCTGGATTCTGAAATAAAAGAAGTATTGAACTGTCTCCTGGTCTCCTCGCTCCTTGCTCCCCTCCGAGAGTGTGACAATATCCTAATGACAATGATGAATTAATAATAGCCAAAAGAGGATCTATGACTTCTGGAAGCAGCTCTTTTAGTAGTTTAGATGGAATAGGGTCTAACATACATGTTGTTGGTTTAGATGATTTAACAAGTTTATACAATTCTTCCTCTCCTATAGTAGAGAATGAGTGGAATTGTTCCTCTGATGTGATACTGTAGCTGACGGCTTCATGGTTACAAATTTATCTCTGATAGTATCAATCTTGGAAGTAAAGTAGTTCATAAAATCATTACTGCTGTGCTCTTGGGAAATGCCAACACCTGTTGATGCTTTATTTTTCGTTAATTTAGTGACCATATTGAATAAATACCAGGGGTTATGTTTGTTTTCTTCTAGAAGAGATGAAAAGTAATCGGATCTAGCAGTTTTTAATGCTTTTCTGTAGGATAGGATACTTTCCCGCCAAGCTATACGAAATACCTCTAGTTTTGTTTTCCTCCAGCTGCGCTCCATTTTCCGGGCAGCTCTCTTTAGAGTGCGAGTGTGCTCATTATACCACGGTGTTGGACTCTTTTCCTTAATCTTCCTTAAGCGTAAAGGAGCAACCGTATCTAAAGTGCTAGAAAAGAGAGAGTCCATAGTTTCTGTTACATCATCAAGTTGTTCTGAGCTGTTGGATATGCTGAGGAATTGAGATAAATCAGGAAGATTACTTACAAAGCAATCTTTTGTGGTAGAAGTGATGGTTCTACCATATTTGTAAGAAGGAATTGAATTTACAGCAGGGTTCCTCAATAGAGAAAAATGTTTGGCCCGCGCTAATTTCAAATAATGTGGCATGAAAATTCAAACGCAGCATCAGAAAGCGACATTAACTTACATCTTGTCTACACCGCACGCGAGCGGCACGGTGCGGCGCGACGCAACAAAATACAATAGCACTTATTATAATCAGTGATGCTGTGTCTACACTGGATGCGTTGCAGCGTGACAAATCCCCGACAGAAAACTGCTGCCGCGTTCTATTTATAACGTACTGACACAACGTTCAAATGATTTGCAATGCTTTGTCGCGTCCAGCAAAAACATGGCAAGTGTGAAGTAAAGAAAAGTGGACACGGAAAATAGATGATTCAAATGTGAATGGACTGAACAGTTTGTGAGTGATACCATCTTTGTTATGGATGTTGGTTCGCAGTGATTTCACAGTTTTAATGTAAGTTTGCTTTAATTTATTTTAAAGATCTGAGGTAAAATATCTATTGTTCTTTCATTATGGCTATAAACCTCACTCAAAATAATATTCAAACTCACATTAGACACTTTTAACATTGAATAAAGCACATAATCATTACCTGAGATTATCACTGTCATATTTTGTATGTTGTTCCTGCCGCGACATCGCAGAAAATAAAAAACATTTCTAAAATAGAATTCCGTGTCGCTTATTGTCACGTGTCACTGTCGCGGGTGGTTAGGACAAAAATTACACTGAAAAGATACTTTTTATCGCGTCGCGTCACGTCTGGTTGACACACGGTGTTACAGTTTGATCCCCCCAAAAAAATCTAAGTATAAAAATATTAATGCTGACAGATCTAATAATTGAATCTGCAATTGGGGAAAGTGGAGAGAAGAGATCCAGTCTGGAGATGAGCAGGAACATTTGATTGGCATGGCAGACATGGAGATCCAGATTTTTTGTTTGTTCATTTGTTTTTAATATTCAACAGGCAAAGTTCCTCTGTATCTAAATGCAAAAATGTTCATAATTGTTTGAATAAAACAGACTACTGGGGGAAAAATCGGAATATTTATCTTGACGCATCTTGTGACTATTTTAACAAAAGCAACAATAATATTATAATTGTAATAATAAGAATTTTTATATATATATATATATATATATATATATATATATATATAGGTCAGTGGCCCTTGGCTTGGTATTGTCGGCAGAATTCGGCCCTCGGCAAAAACTAATTGAGGAACCCTGATTTACAGCTTTAACTATATGGAGTTTACACAAGACTAGATAATAATCTGATATATCATCGCTTTGCTGCAGAATTTCAACACCACTAACATCAATTCCATGTGACAGTATTAAATCTAGAGTATGATTTCGACTATGAGTAGGTCCTGAAACGTGTTGTCTAACTCCAATAGAGTTCAGAATGTCTATGAATGCTGATCCTAATGCATCTTTTTCATTATCAACGTGGATATTAAAATCACCCACAATTAGGACTTTATCTGCAGCCAGCACTAACTCTGATAGAAAATCAGCAAATTCTTTAATAAAGTCTGTATGGTGCCCTGGTGGCCTGTATACAGTAGCCAGTACAAACATAACGGGGGATTTATCATTAATACTTTTTTCTCTAGATAATGTTATATGAAGCACCATTACTTCAAAGGAGTTATACTTAAAGCTGTCTTCTGAGAAATACTGAGAATATTGTTATAAATTGTAGCAACACCTCCCCCTTTGCCTTTTGGACGCGGCTAATTTTTGTAACAGTAAGCTTGGGGGGTAGATTTGTTTAAAATAATGTATTCATCTGGTTTTAGCCATGTTTCTGTCAAACAGAGCAAATCTAGGTTATGATCATTAATCAAATCATTTACAAAAAGTGCTTTTGTAGAAAGGGACCTGATATTCAGTAAGCCAAGTTTTATCAATTGTTTCTGTGTATTGTAAACATTTTTTATTTGTTGAACATCAATTAAATGGTTACTCATAAATTGGTTTTGACGTTTTCTGTATTTTCTAGTTCGGGGAACAGACACAGTCTCTATAGTGTGATATCTAGGTGAAGGAGTCTCTATGTGCTGAGAATTAACTGACTTCTGTGACGTGAGGCGGCTAGCAGACGGTCGGTTTAGCCAGTCTGTCTGCTTCCTGACCTGGGCTCCAGTTAGTCAAGTATGAACTCTAAGACTATGTGCCATATTTCTAGAGAGAAGAGCGGCACCACCCCAGGAGGGATGAACACCATCTCTTTTCAACAGGTCAGGTCTGCCCCAAAAACTTGTCCAATTGTCTATAAAACCTATGTTGTTTTGTGGGCACCACTTAGACATCCAGCCATTGAGTGACGACAGTCTGCTATGAATCTCATCACCCCGGTAAGCAGGGAGGGGGCCAGAGCATATTACAGTGTCTGACATCGTACTTGCAAGTTCACACACCTCTTTAACATTATTTTTAGTGATCTCCGACTGGCGAAGTCGAACATCATTAGCGCCGGCGTGGATAACAATCTTACTGAATTTACGTTTAGCATTAGCCAGCACTTTTATATTTGCCAAGATGTCAGGTGCTCTGGCTCCCGGTAAACAATGGACTATGGTGGCTGGTGTCTCTATTTTCACGTTCCGTACAATAGAATCGGCAATAACTAGAGCACTTTCACCAGGTTTCTCAGTGGGTGCGTCACTGAGTGGGGAGAACCTGTTTGATGTTCTGATTGGAACGGAAGAGCAGTGTTTTGACCCGCGACTATGCTGCCTGACTGTCACCCAGTTGCCCTGCTGCACAGGCTCTACCGGAACTGAACAATGTACAGGAGTCCCTGAGCTAGTCACATCCAAAGCAGTATCTACAGCCCTCACATTCTTAAGCCTCTTTCACACAGCCATTCCGGAAAATACACGGAAAATGTGTCCCGTGATTTGTCCCGGGATGGTCTGATTTTGGTTCATTCACACTGCCAGTGATTTTCCGGAATCTGTGCGTGTGTTCACACACAACCCGTAAAGATCCCGTAAAGACACGTGACCTTTCATGTGACGTGTATAATGCGCCGCTCACCATTTCACTAAACTGGCGAATGATTTCAGCTTCAGCGCGGATAGTGAGGAGCTCCCTGATCGCTGCTTCATTCCAGTTTACATATTTTTCGTCGTGTGAACGTTGATCTGCCTTCAAAACACCCGGTAAAACAGTCGAACGATAAAGTGCGTCATCACTATGACACACCCTTTACGGCATTGATCCGGCGTTTGTTCACACAGCGCTCGTTCCGGGACTGAACCCGGCAATGTTACTAGGTCCCCAACCCGGGATCAATCCCGGAATTAATCCCGGGACGTGTTTGCATTCACACAGAAGGCACTCCGGCAATTTTCTGGCAATTTTCCAGGACCAACGTGCAGTGTGAAAGGGGCTTTACTGTCCTCAACTAAAGTTTGGATGCGTGTCTCTAGTTCTAAAACCTTCTCTGTCAGCCTAACTATTTCCCTGCATTTATCACATGTGAATCCCTCATCGCCGACAGAGATAGATAAACTGTACATGTGGCAAACTGTGCAATTACTCACCGTGATTGATGAATGATACCAACTTAACTTACCACTTACCACTGTTGTTTGATGAACTCGTGAAAGACGGAGCGAGAGAGAAATGAAAATGGAGCGAGAAAAAAGAAAACAATAATAGGCGCGAATAGCAACGCGAATGGAACCGCGAGTGACAAGCTAACCGGCTAACGAATGCTAACGTGCTGCACTCGAGGTTTTAGAAGCGAGCGGTCAAATTAGTTTGATAGATAATACCAGAAATATGGTGGGAATTAAGTTATATATTATCACTTTAAACAAAAGAGAGTGAAAGTAAGGTAAAGATTAAATAAAAAAGCGGCGCTACAATCACAAACCTCACAGTAGCACAACAGACAGAAACAGACTGGAGCAATCGAACTGTGACTCAGACTGAAGCAATCGATCTCAAATCAATAGTGCCTCAGCAGTTCCACATTCCACCACAAATGTGTGAATGTTGCGAATGTGCGAATATAAAACCAACTTTACCCAAGTCTTTAAGGGTTAAACTGAATGAGCTCTTTGTTTTGCAGTAATTGTTATATTTGCAGTGTTGAAACACTTACTACAGTAATACAGAGCAAATGCTGCTTTTGGATTGATTTTATGATTGAGGCCTCAAATAGATATGTATAGAAATGTGTTCTTTCTTTCTTTCTTTCTTTCTTTGAAAGAATGAATGTGTCTGTAATCTACAAGCCACAACACTAGTGGAACTTTCCTTTAACTTAAGAATTATTTGTCATATTTAGGAAAAGTGCTTGTGGTAACTGTCTTCTCTGAACAGCGGTCTCATCAACACGGGCCACAGTACACTGGAGGTGAGGTATTTCATCTTAAGCTGTTATGCCCAGCAGTAGAGCAGTCTTTGACTCAATCACTGTTCTACACTTTATTTACAATTTCAAATAATTTCTTGTGGATGCAGTTTACCTGTAACCACTGTATTTTTTTTCAGATATATGAGGACACTTGACACCCTACAACCCCTAAAAATGTATGTTGCTACCTTAATTGTTTTCAATATTTTAAAATAAACAATGTGAATGACTTCTTCATTGACACTGACAAACATATTTGTACTGTATTTTTTAATGTCTTAAACTTTGTTTTTCTTTTTTACTAGAACCCAGATTTGACAGCACTGCACACCCATCAGAGGCCTACCTGTTTTACTTTGTGATTACCACAGATACTTCTACAACTAACCCGCGTTGTAAGTTATCATAGTTACACCTTAAAGAAGCACATAGCTGTAGGAAAATTTCCTTTGTATTTGCTGGTATATTACTGAGATACTTGTAGAAAGATTAATGTTGATTATATACCTTGTTCCCCCAAAAAAGAAAATTATGCCATTGTCATTCCATCCCATAAATAAGTGTTCATCTTCATGACACAAATGAAGATGTTTAACCCAAAACTTTGACACTTCAAAATGTTCCTAAAAAAACATAAGATAAATCCATATGAATGGGGGCATTTAATCTACTTTTGGACCAAACGGTTCTATGAATGGTAAGGAGCAGCTCCAGTTATATTTCTGCTTGAACTTGGTTAGGCATAGTGTGTTTACAAAACCATTCTTGAACCGGAATTCTTAGTCGAACACACTGAACTGTGCTGTAGAAAGCCTGTAGTGACATTGCTGCTCAGGATTGGCCATTTGTCTTTTGCCTAGCCACCAGTTTCTCTAGCTGGCCAAGTGTGCTATTTGAGCGAAGTAAACAAGTTAATATTAAAATTAAAATAAATATTTCATCTTTCATAACATGGGTGCTATTTTCATCTGGTACTGTATCTTAACTCTTGCATTATCAAGGCAAAGACATTTGTGTTGCATTCCAAAGAGCTCTGTTATCAGCCCAACTGTGAAAAATGAAACAATATCTGTATCTGCTTGGGCCGGATCAGCACAGAACGGTTAAGCAACGAGAATGGTTTGGCCCGACAGTGGAAAAGTGTCTCAAGCCTTCTGAAGAGACATGATTGCTATGTATGATCGACTGTCTAAAGTTTTGGGTGAATAGACAATCAGTTGAAGGACAGAAATTTCTCGGATTTCATTGAAAATGGCTTCATTTTTGTTCTGAAAATGAACAAAAGTCATGGGTGAGTAAATGATCTCATAAATTTCAAGTTTGGGTGAACTAACCCAATGGCATGGCAGTGTAGGCAGGACAAATAAAGCTGAAAACTGATCATCCACATTTCCCTACTAATATTGATTTCATTTGATTTCATACAGGTGTCTGATGTTGATGCAGTCTGGGCACTAGTATCTGTTGGGTTGCTGACTGTTATTGAAGATGAAGTACATCTCCAGATCTTCTCTGCCTTGACCCTGTGTCTTCTGCCATCATTGTTCAGGGTAGTACTGCAAAGAACAGTCTCCAGGATCTACCTCAACCATTTGCTTCCGGACTGCCATGTGCTACGTTTGGATTACTGCTACGTTTGGATTACTGGTACATTTGGATTACCCTAATACTGTGAAAAACACTTAACAATTAAAGTGTGATGCTTGACTTGGGACAAAAAAAAAAACCATTGGCAACTGGGGCCTCATTTATATAGCATGCGTACGCTCAGATTTGATCTTGAGTGTGCGTACGCTTAAATCCACGCCAACGTTCATATTTATAAAAACGGTCTTTGACGTGGAAAAGTGCTTAGCGTCACGTCAGGATCTGAGCAGACGTACGCACTTTTTATTGTCGGAGTATTGCAGGTTTTTTTTAAATATAAGCTGTTCTTGCAGCTGTTCTAAATTATGATGATTGGTGATCTTTTATATGTTAATGATATTAATTAGGAGTCCTTTACAAGCAGAGAGCTGAAACCAGTCAATTGCGCGCAAGTTCAAGATAATTTGCGATTCATAGATTTCACATCTGAAAGAGACACGTACGCGCGATTTCTGTTTGTACGTTCATTCTATGAATCGCACGTACGCATATCTTAGAAATGATCGTAAGGTCAAATTTAGGATGGTTTCTGCGCAACATTTTATAAATGAGGCCCCTGGTGCGGCCAACCCAGTGCCATACTTAAACTCATCGTACTGCTACCTCCACTGTTTACAAGAAGCATACCCTAAATCCGATTGTTTTTGCTATGTTTCAAAATGTTTGCTATGTTTCAAAATGTTTGTAATACAAGTTAAAACTGCATTGAAAAACATACAAATACATTACCTTTAATTTTGAACTGTCACTACCTTAAATGTATGTGTAATTGTATGTGTGTGATGAATGGAACATTGTTTTCATTCATTTATAATGGTTGTTTGAAGCACTTAAGTTACTGGAGTAATGCTTACTTGGTTTTTTTTAAGGCAATCAGTTTGCATGCTTTTAGAAAGTAAATTATATTGCTGTTCAAGTAAATACAACTAAGAAATTCTAAGTTGCAGGAAATTTGACATGAGTTAGCTCAACTTAAATAAATGAGTTTATTGTACTTATTCATTTAGTTGTTGAAAATAGTGATTCTGAGTTACCAGAACTTGTGTGTAAGTTTAGAACACTAAATAAACCTTTGTTAGTACAAATTACTATTCTTATTTCACTTCACTTGTTTTTTTCAAGGCAATCAGTTTGCATGCTTTTTTTAAGTAAGGTTTACTAATTAGAATTTACAGTGTACAAAATTGAAATGAAAAAATAAGTATGTGTGATTAATAAATAATGTATAATACCCGGACAGCACACGTACGTCTGGCCAACGTTGGTCCAGTATCGAAACGTCAGCCTCACTACCTGAAACATCTAAAAAACATCGGCCAGCCGTAGGCCGATATAATTCGGTCAGTGCTCTGTTGCTCAGCTCATCAATCGTCAGCTCTGAGTCTGTTCACGACCGCAGGCCGATGCCGTGCTTTTCTGTTTGCGCGAGCCCAGTTATTCGTCTCTTAGCAACCCACAGAGAGAAGATACTCATTTTTTGCTGCGCGTTTACGAGCCTCAGGTGCGCCCGGCCAGCCCGTGACGAGGACGTGCAGGTGATCCTCGTTGGTTTCCAGGGCGACGGTGATGAGTGCTCGGGACACCCGTCACAGTATGTATGTATGTATGTATGTATATGTGTGTGTGTGTGTGTGTGTGTGTGTGTGCGTACGTTCGTGTATGTTGTTTGTGTGTGTGTGTGTGTGTGTACAGTATACCTTTCAACTTATACTTGTTTACAGTGACCCTGACTATTACTGTATTCATTTTCAAGTTAAATCTATTGTACAATTTCTGTACAAATTAAAGGCAAATCCCTCCAAAACTCAATGTGCATTCTCACACTTTCTCATAAAAAGCACTTACTTGTAAAAAGCTTTCCTTAATAGGTTTGCTCATTTTTGTTAACAGTGACCCTGACTATTACTGTATTAATTTTCATGTCATTTTACTGTATGGTTTTGGAGAAAATTAAAGGCAAATTCACCCCAAGAATTGTGCATTTTTTGCAGTATTACATCACATCTCATTTTCAAACACTCATAAAAATCTTTGTTTTATAGGTTTGCTCGTTCTTTCAGTCGATTCCTGTTCACAGTGACCCTGACTAGTACTGTATTAAGTTTTAAATATTTTTACTGTATAGTTTTGGAGAAAATTAATAGCAAATTCACTCCAAAAAACAAAGTGCATTCTAGCAGTTGCACCATTACCCATTTTCAAACACTCATAAAAATATTTCCTTTATAGGTTTGCTCGTTCTTTCAGTTGATTCCTATTCACAGTCATCATGACTATTACTGTATTAAGTTTGAAATATTTTTACTGTATAGATTTGGAGAAAATTAAAGCCAAATTCACCCCAAGCATCTAAGTGCATAAGCACTTTTAGACCATGTCCCATTTGCAAACCCTCATAAAAAATATTTCCTTTATAGGTTTGCTCGTTCTTTCAGTTGATTCCTATTCACAGTGATCCTGTCTATTAGTGTATTAAGTTTCAAATATTTTTACTGTATAGTTTTGGAGAAAATTAAAGCCAAATTCACCCCAAGCATCTGTGCATCTTTGCAGTATTACATTATACATTATATCTCATTTTCAAACACTCATAAAAATCTTTGTTTTATAGGTTTGCTCATTCTTTCAGTTGATTTCTGTTCACAGTCACATTTACATTTACATTTATCAGACGCTTTTATCCAAAGCGACTTACATTGCATTCAAGTTACAGTTTTACATTTGATCAGCTCTTGCTTTCCCTGGGAATCGAACCCATGATCTTGGCGTTGAGCTACAGGAAAGTCACCCTGACTATTACTGTATTAAGTTTCAAATATGTTTACTATATAGATTTGGAGAAAATTAAAGCCAAATTCACCCCAAGCATCTAAGTGCAGAAGCACTTTTACACCATGTCCCATTTTCAAACACTCATAAAAAAAATCCTTTATAGGTTTGCTCGTTCTTTCAGTTGATTCATATTCACAGTGATCCTGGCTATTAGTGTATTAATTTTCAAATATTTTTACTGTATAGTTTTGGAGAAAATTAATAGCAAATTCACTCCAAAAAACAAAGTGCATTCTAGCAGTTGCACCATTACCCATTTTCAAACACTCATATATTTTTTTCCTTTATAGGTTTGCTCATTCCTTCAGTTGATTCCTATTCACAGTGACCCCGACTATTAGTGTATTAAGTTTCAAATATTTTTACTGTACAGATTTGTAGAAAATTAAAGGCAAATTCACCCCAAGCATCTAAGTGCATCTTTGCAGTATTACATCACATCACATCACAAGCTCCACGTAAGAAGGTGATGCCCCACGTGTCCCAGTGGTCCGCTAAGTCCTACAGGAAGACGACAAAGCGGCCCTGACACAGGCAACCTGGAGATGTGGGAAGCTGCTCTAGAACGCGCTGCCTTCTGTGCCATTCAGCACGACTCCCCACCGCTGCACCGCCGCGGTATGCAGTATGTCGAATTGTCCCTTTGGTGCCACTTGGGGGAGTGGCTTGCACTACCCAACCTGTCCCGCTGGCTCATTCGGACTGTTCGACTCGGCTACGCAATTCAGTTCACCAGGCGACCCCCCGGGTTCAGCGGTGTCCTCGAGACTTCGGTGACAGTCTGAGACACCCCTTTCCTGTGCGTGGAGATTGCTGTCCTGCCGGGCGAAGGATGTAATCGCGCCTGTCCCTCCAGCTGAGATGAAGCAGGGGTTTTACAACTCTTACTTCATTGTGCCCAAGGAAAGCGGTGGCCTTCGGCCAATCTTGGATTGGCATGTCCTTGAATCGGGCCCTTCACAAGCTTCCATTCAGGATGTTGACGCAGAAGCACATCCTCAGTTGCATCCAATCCCAGGATTTCGACCTGAAGGACGCATACATTCATGTCTCAATTCTTTCTCGACACAGGCCGTTCATACAGTTTGCCTTTGAGGGTCGGGCATGGCAGTACAAGGTCCACCCCTTCCGGCTGTCCCTGTTCCCCTGTGTCTTTACGAAGGTCGTGGAGGGCGCCCTTGCCCCGTTATGGAAAGTGGGCATCAGGATCCTCAACTATCGCGACAACTTGCTCATCATGGCCCAGTCGCGAGATCAGTTGTGTGATCACCTGGTGCTCCGTCATCTCAGCCAGTTAGGGCTTTGGGTCAACTTGGAAAAGAGCAAGCTCTCACCTGTGCAGAGAATCTCTTTCCTCGGTATGGAGTTAGACTCGGGGAGTATGACGGTGCGTCTCACCATTGAGCGCGTCCAGTCAGTGATGAACTGCCTGAGTTCCTTCAGAGGCAGGACGGTGATACCGCTGAAACACTTTCAGAGGCTCCTTGGGCATATGGCATCCGCAGCCGCAGTCACGCCGCTTGGATTGATTCATATGATAACACTCCAGCACTGATTACAGTCCCGATTCCCATGATGTGCATGGTGGCATGGTACACATTGTGTGACCATCACGCTGATGTGTCGCCACTCATTCAGCCCTGGTCAGACCTTTACTTTCTACGGACCGGGGTGCCCTTAGAACAAGTGTCCTGGCATGTTGTTGTCACAACGGATGCCTCCAGTATGGGCAAGGGGGCTACGTGCAAGGGGCAGGCAGCCTTGGGGTCCTGGACAGGGCCTCGACTGCTTTGGCACATCAACTACCATGAGTTGCTGGCAGTGTTTCTAGCCTTGCGGCAGTTCCGGCCATTGCTCCAGGACAAGCACGTGTTGATCTGCACGGACAACACTGTGGCTGTTTTGTACATTAACCGACAGGGTCACAACTTACCCGTCATCTCCTCCTCTGAAGTCAGACGTGGTTCAAGTCGCTGAGTGCCATCCACATTCTGGGGGAGCTCAATCGTGCAGCCGACACATTCTCACGACAGCTCATGTTCCCCGGAGAATGGTGACTCCATTATCAGGTGGTCCAGCTGATCTGGACTCGATTCAGGGAAGCTCAGGTAGACCTGTTTGCCTCCCACGAGTCCTCCCACTGGCAGTTGTACTATTCCCTGACCCTGATACCAGCGTCCAGATCTTTGGAACCTCCATGTGTGGCTCCTGGATGGGATGCAGCAGGCCTACGTGATCTGCCACTGGCGGTGGTAGACACTACCACTTCTAGGTGAACTTATGCCTTAAAGTGGAGTCTGGTCACGAACTGGTGTTCTTCTCCCTGAGAAGACACCCGAAGATGCCCGAGTAGAGTCGTACTTTCTTTTCTGCAAGAAAGGTGTCACCCTCCACCTTGAAAGTGATGCATGATGCAGTGGACGGCTGGTCCCTGGGGAAGCATGACCTGATCGTTAGGTTCCTGAGGGGTGCCAGAAGATAAAATCCTCCTAGGTCACCCATTGTGCCCTCCTGGGTTCTCTCTGTCGTCCTGGCTTGAATTCAGAGGGATCCCTTTGAGCTGCTGGAATCGGTTGAGCTTAAATATTTGTCTATTAAGACTGCGCTCCTGATTGCGCTCACCTCCATCAAGAGGGTCGGGACCTCCAAGCATTTTCAGTGAGAAAAGAGTGTCTTGTGTTCGGGCCGGCCTACTCTCAAGTTGTCCTGAGACCCCTGCCTAGATACATGCCCAAGGTTCCCACCACTCCCTTCCAAGACCAGGTGGTGAACCTGCAAGCGCTGCCCCCGGAGGAGACAGATCCAGCCTTGGCGTTGCTGGGTCCTGTAAGAGCATATGCGTGGACCGCACTCAAAGCGTCAGAAGTTCTGAGCAGCTCCTTGTGTGCTATGGAGGTCAGCAGAAAAGGAAAGCTGTCTCCGAGCAGAGGTTGGCCCAGTGGATACTGGATGACTTTCTTCTGCCTTTCTTCTCTGAGAGATGATTGGGGCTCCCAAGTAAACCCCTAAAAACGCCAATGAAAATTGGCTAGTGGATTTTGCATGCTGAGCCACTCCTCGTGCATATGGGTATATATAAGGTGAAAGCGTGCATCCACTCATTCAAGTTTTATGCTGAGGAGCCGAGAACGTGTCCCGGCATCAGCGATTGGTTTAAGGTTGTGGCATGGGGACATAACATCTCCGTTCCCTCCATCAGGGAACGAGGGTTATGTACGTAACCAAGACTTTTCAGTTTCATATGGTAATAAGCATGGTACGTTTGCACAATAATACCTTAATAAAATGAAAATGTTGTGTTTGAAAATGCAAGAATGCACTCCAAAAACATTTTTGGAGTGAGTTTGCCTTTAATTTTATGAGAAACTATACAGTAAAATGACATGAAAATTAATACAGTAATAGTCAGGGTCACTGTGAACAGGAATCAATTAAAAGAACGTGCAAACCTATAAAGGAAACAGTTTTATGAGTGTTTGAATATGGGAAATGATGCTGCACTTAGATGACTAGGGTGAATTTGCCTTTAATTTTCTTCAAAACTACACAGTAAAAAGACTTGAAAATTAAGCCAGTAATAGTGTCAGGATTCGGGACTCTTGTTTTTTTTTTTTTCCTGTCTTTCCTGTTTTTCCTTATTTGGGTTTTCCTGTCCTTGTTTCCTGTAATTAGTTAATCATCGTTTAGTCTTTTCACCTGTGTTCCATTCATTATCTCGTTTACTCCTTTGTCCCTGTTTCTTTATAAGCTTTCAGTTTAGTTCTAGCCTTCGTCCAGTCTTAAAGTGTTTTGGTTTTGCTGTATGTTATACCCGTGTCTTCATTTATTTTATTAAAGTACCTGCTTATTTTGAACCCCTCGTCGTCCTTACTTCCTGGATCAGCAAACCCTTACAAATAGACTGGGTGACTGTGAACAGGAATCAATTGAAAGAACAAGCAGACCTATATAGGTAATGGGTAATGGTGCAACTGCAAGATTGCACTTTGATTTTGCAGTGATTTTGTTATTTTCTCAAAAAAAATTGGAAAGGAAAAATTTCTATGAGTGTTAGAAAATGGGACATGATGTAAATGTGCAAGGATACATTCAGATGTTTGAGGTGAATTTGCCTTTCATTTTCTCCAAAACTATACAGTAAAATGACTTGAAAATCAATACAGTAATAGTCAGGGTCACTGTGAACAGGACTCAATTAAAAGAACAAGCAAACCTATAAAGCACGGGTGGGGAATGTTGATCCTGGAGGGCCGGTGTCCCTGCAGAGTTTAGCTCCAACCCTAATCAAACACACCTGAACCAGCTAATCAAGGTCTTCAGGATGCAGTTAGGTATTTTTTTCCAGGGTTTTTCAGGGTTGGAGCTAAACTCTGTAGGAGAGTGGCCCTCCAGGATCAACGTTCCCCACTCCTGCTATAAAGGAAAGATTTTTTTATGAGTGCTTGAAAATGGGATATGATGTAAAAGTGCTAGAATACACAAACACTTGAGGTGAATTTGCCATTCATTTTCTCCAAATCTGTAGAGTAAAATGACTTGAAAATGAATACAGTAATAGTCAGGGTCACTGTGAACAGGAATCAATTGAAAGAACACGCAAACCTATAAAAGAAAGATTTTTATGAGTGTTTGAATTAGGAAATTATTAGAATGCACTGATTTTTGTAGTGGTTTTCTTTACTTTTCTTCAAAACTGTACAGTAAAATCAATTGAAAATTGATAGAGTAATAGTTTGGTTCACGCTGAACAGGAATCATTTAGAAGAATGAGCAAACCTATAAAGGACATTTTTTTATGAGTGTTAGAAAATGGGACATGATGTAAACGAATTAGAATGCACTTACACATTTGAATTTGCCATTAATTTTCTCCAAAACTATACAATAAATATATTTGAAAATTAATACAGTAATAGTCATGGTGACTGTGAACAGGAATCAATTGAAAGAACGAGCAAACCTATAAAGGAAATATTTTTATGAGTGTTTGAAAATGGTTAATGGTGCAACTGCTAAAATGCACTTTGTTTTTTGGAGTGAATTTGCTATAAATTTTCTCCAAAACTATGCAGTGAAAATATTTTAAACTTAATACACTAATAGTCAGGATCACTGTGAACAGGAATCAACTGAAACAATGAGCAAACCTATAAAGGAAATATTTTTATGAGGGTTTGCAAATGGGACATGGTGTAAAAGCACTTTGATGCTTGGGGTGAATTTGGCTTTCATTTTCTCCAAAACTATACAGTAAAAATATTTGAAACTTAATACAGTAATAGTCAGGGTCACTGTGAACAGGAATCAACTGAAAGAATGAGCAAACCTATAAAGGAAATATTTCTATGAGGGTTTGCAAATGGGACATGGGGTAAAAGTGCTTATGCACTTAGATGCTTGGGGTGAATTTGGCTTGTTAGAGTGTTTGAAAATGAGATGTGATGTAATACTGCAAAGATGCACTTAGATGCTTGGGGTGAATTTGCTATTAAATTTCTCCAAACCTATACAGTAAAAATATTTAAAACTTAATACAGTAATAGTCAGGGTGACTGTGAACAGAAATCAACTAAAACAACGAGCAAACCTATAAAGAAAATATTTTTATGAGTGTTTGAAAATGGGTAATGGCGCAACTGCTAGAATGCACTTTGTTTTTTGGAGTGAATTTGCTATTATTTTTTTCTAAAACTATACAGTGAAAATATTTGAAACTTAATACAGTACTAGTCAGGGTCACTGTGAACAGGAATCAACTGAGAGAACGAGCAAACCTATAAAGAAAATATTTTTATGAGTGTTTGAAAATGGGTAATGGTGCAACTGCTAGAATGCACTTTATTTTTTGGAGTGATTTTGCCATTAATATTCTCCAAAACCATACAGTAAAATCACATGAAAATTAATACAGTAATAGTCAGGGTCACTGTTAACAGGACTCAATTGGAAAAATGAGCAAACCTATTAAGGAAAGCTTTTTACAAGTAAGTGCTTTTTATGAGAAAGTGTGAGAATGCACATTGAGTTTTGGAGGTATTTGCCTTTAACTTGTACAGAAATTGTACAGTAGATTTAACTTGAAAATTAATACAGTAATAGTCAGGGTCACTGTAAACAAGTATAAGTTGAAAGGTATACTGTACACACACACACATATACATACATACATACAAATACACTATATTGCCAAAAGTATTGGCACCCCCTTCTAATGAACAGGTTTGACTACTTTAGTAATTTCTATGAGTACAAATCTTAATGTTAAAGCATAAAATGATATTCTAGGAAATTTTGTGCTTCTAATATTATAGCAACAGTTTGGACAGGACTCTTTTCTATTCTAACATGACAATGTCAAAAGTCAGTCAAAGTCAAAGTCTGCTTTATTGTCAATTCTGCCACATGTACCATACATACATACAGAGAATTGAAATTGCATTACTCTCTTACTCCCTGGTGCATACAGATAACACTAAACACTAACAGTAGAATGCAAAATACAGATAAGTACAAATCAAATATATATATATATATATATATACTGTGGCGAGCCGCCAGGGAGTGGATCATCGTCGCCCTGGAAACGCCATTCTCACAATCACCACCAAGCACAGCTGCCGCTCATGACGGACACTCTTTAAAGCCGGGGGAGAAGACACACTGGGAGGATTGGATCGAGGCTCCATGAGAGACAGGGCTAACGTGTGTTTTCTCTTCCCTAACAGAGACCGACTGAAAGCCAGGGCGAGCTTCACTTCGCACAGACACCTTGCTGCACAAGCCTCCTTGGGCCACCCCTGCACGAGGCTACGTCTTCACTGCACTTTGACAATTGTGTGAATAAATCACCCACCGGGGTTAATCCAGCTACAACTGTGTCTGTGCTCTCATTCACCCCGCTACAATACATACAGTATATACACATACATATACACACATACATACATGCCTACATATATATATATATATATACACACATACATACATACACAAAATGCAACTATTACAAATATACAGATAAGGACATGTAGAGAAAAAAATTTAATAAAAATAATGATAATAATAAAAAAATAGATAAAGTGGCATAAGGCACATGGTAGATAGTGCAAACCAGTGAAATAAACAAACAGTGCAGAATATGAATGGTGTAGTGCAAAGAGCTTATAAGTCTATTCTATTTAAAGTGACAAAAAGAGAGCAGTCTTTATTCAGACTGTCAGAAGAGGTAGTTGAATGAGGTCAGTCCAATGCTGTACAAAGTGACTGGTGCTGGTCACAGTGTGTGGGTTGGTGGTGGTGGTGGTGGGGGAGGGGGGTCAGAGTTCAGTGGTGCGTGGTGTAAGAGAGGGGAGGGGGGGGGGGGGGGCAAGGACGGGAGGGAGTTCAGCTTCCTGACAGCCTGATGGATGAAACTGTCCTTCAGTCTGCTGGTTCTCGCCTGGATGGTAGCAGACTGAAGAAGCTGTGTGTCGGGTGGGTGGGATCACCTGCAATGCTGAGGGCTTTGTGGGTGAGACGGGTGCTGTAGATGTCCTGGAGGGAGGGGAGAGAGACACCAACGATCTTCTCAGCTGCTCTCACTATCCGTTGAAGGGACTTGCGGCAGGACGCGTTGCAGGCGCCATACCACACAGTGATGCAGCTAGTCAGGATGCTCTCGATGGTGCCTCTGTAGAAGGTGCACATGATGGGGGTCGGGGCTCTGGCTCTTCTGAGTTTGCGGAGGAAGTAGAGACGCTGCTGTGCTTTCTTGGCCAGTGCCGCAGTGTTGTTAGTCCAGGAGAGGTCCTCTGTGATGTGCACACCCAGGAACTTGGTGCTGCTCACTCTCTCCACAGTCGCACCATTGATGGTCAGAGGAGCATGCTGAGTGTGCACTCTCCTGAAGTCAACAACAATCTCCTTCGTCTTCTCCACATTCAGAGAGAGATTGTTGTCCCTGCACCACCCGGCCAGGCGGCTCACCTCGCTCCTGTAGTTTGTCTCATCTCTGTTGCTAATGAGACCCACCACAGTCGTGTCATCCGCAAACTTAATGAAAAGGTTAGAGTTGTGTGACGGTGTGCAGTCGTGGGTCAGCAGAGTGAAGAGGAGGGGGCTCAGCACACATCCTTGGGGGGCCCCTGTGTTCAGTGTGATGGTGCTGGATGTGTTAATGCCGACCCGTACTGCCTGAGGTCTCCCGGTCAGGAAGTCCAACAGCCAGTTGCACAGAGAGGTGTTGAGCCCCAGCTGGACCAATTTGTGAGTGAGCTGCTGAGGGATGATTGTGTTGAATGCTGAACTGAAGTCTATGAACAGCATCCTGACATATGAGTCTTTTTTGTCCAGATGTGTGAGGGCTGGGTGGAGGGCAGTGGCGATGGCATCATTGGTCGAGCGGTTGGACCTATATGCAAACTGGAAGGGGTCCAGGGAGGGGGGAAGGACAGACTTGATGTGTTGCATGACTAGCCGTTCAAAGCACTTCATGAGAATAGGAGTGAGTGCTACTGGACGGTAGTCATTGAAGCAGGATGGAGATGACTTCTTCTGGACTGGAATGATGGTGGTAGCTTTGAAGCATGTGGGGACAACAGCCTGACTTAGTGAAATGTTGAAGATGTCTGTGAAGACATCAGTGAGTTCCACTGCACAGTCTCTCAGTACACGCCCAGGAATGTTGTCAGGACCCGGAGCTTTGCGTGCATTGATCCTGCTGAGGGATCTCCTCACGCTGTCTGGGGACAGCGTCATAACCTGGTCGCCGGGAGGAGGTGGAGTCTTCTGTGCAGTGGTGCTGTTTTGTGCCTCAAAGCGAGCAAAGAAGGCATTCAGCTCGTTCAGCAGGGGGATGGTGCTGTCACAGGTCTGTGGTGGGGGCTTATAGTCCGTAATGGTCTGTATTCCCTGCCACAGGCTCCGAGTGTCTCTGCTGTCGCTGAAACGATGGGCTATCCTCCTGGAGTATTGTTTCTTGGCCTCTCTGATGCCGCGGGATAGGTTGTCCTAGCTGTCTTCAGGCCCTCCTCATCTCCAGCTCTAAAGGCAGCGTTCCGGGCCTTCAGAAGTCTGTAGACCTCCCCTGTCAGCCACGGCTTCTGGTTGGCCCGGACAGTGATAGTCTTTGTGACCGTTACATCATCAATGCACTTGGTGATGTAGGCAGTGACAGTCTCTGTGTACTCTTGGAGGTCTGTAGTATTGTTGTATGTGGCAGCCTGCTTAAACATATTCCAGTCAGTGGTGTCAAAACAGTCTTGAAGTGCCTCTGACGACCCTTCCGGCCACACTTGTATCTGTTTGTGTATTGGTTTGATAACTTTAACGAGCGGTCTGTATGCAGGCATTAGCATGACAGTGATGTGGTCTGAGGCTCCGAGGTGGGGGAGGGGGAGGGCCTTGTAAGCTCCTCTCTGGGTGGTGTAAACAAAGTCCAGCGTATTTTTTCCCCTTGTTGGGAAGTCAACAATTTGGTGTATTTTTGGGAACACACTCTTTAAGTCTGCGTGATTAAAGTCTCCAGCCAAGATGAGAAAAGCATCTGGGTGGGCTGTCTGCTGCTCACTGATGTGCTGGTACAAATCATGTAGTGCCTCACTCCTGTTGATGTTGCTGGAGCTGGGAGGGATGTATACAGCAATGAGCAGAATGGCTGTATATTCCCTCGGTAGATAGAACGGCCGGCACTTAATAATCATAAACTCCACCAGGGGTGAGCAGTGTTTGCAGACCACAACAGCGTCGCGGCACCATACATTACTGATGTAAACACAAAGCCCGCCGCCGCGTCTCCTACCTCCCTCGATGAGAGCTCTGTCTGCTCGATAGCATGTTAGCTGGTCGAGCTGAATGGTGCAGAATGTGGAAGAATTTGACTGGTCTGCATAAAACCAAGTCCTAATCCCAGTTTAACACCTCTGGTGTGACTGTAAATGCAGACCTTGAGCCAAAAACTCATCACCAAACACCAATGACTTGTACATACACTATATAGACAAAAGTATTGGCACCCCCTTCTTTAGAACAGAAAAATGCACTTCCAAATCTGTGGCAACAACGATGGGAACATAATTCATGTATTTAAAAATTGTATTTCCATCTCTGTTGCAACAGTTTTGGAAGTGTCTAAAATGACTGAACCCATATGTACAAGTCATTGGTGTTTGGTGATGAGTTTTTGGCTCAAGGTCTGCAGTCACACCAGAGGTGTTAAACTGGGATTAGGACTTGGTTTTATGCAGACCAGTCAAGTTCTTCCACACTGACTCAATCAATCATTTTCTTTTTGAACCTTGTCTTATACACAGAGGTATTGTCATGTTAGAATAGAAAAGGGTCCTGTCCAAACTGTTGCTACAATATTAGAAGCACACAATTTCCTAGAATATCATTATATGCTTTACATTAAGATTTGTACTCATAGAAATTACTAAAGTAGTCAAACCTGTTCATTAGAAGGGGGCGACCCAATACTTTTGGCAATACAGTGTATAATATATATATATATATATATATATATATATATATATATATACACACATATATATTTAGTAATATACATCATTGATCAATGTTAATATATATATATATATATATATATTTATTAACATTGATAAATTATGTATAGTAATAAATGTACAATACAAATGTTAATGTACAAAAAAATTATGCATTCACAAATTCAATGTTCAAGTCATTAAAAAAAAATCCTGAAATTGTATTATTTACGTATGTCATGATATAAAATAGTAATAAATAAATATCCTGATCTCGCTTTATGGTCTTTTTAGGGTTAAATTACGTTTTATGCAAAGATATTTTTGGTCACAGTGAGCAGCAATTGAAAATATCAGCAAAAGTATAAAGGAAACGCCGTTATGACAGCTTCTGTATAAAGTTTGATCGCGCCCAGCACCCATACCGTAAGTGCGCGATTAAACGCGCAGCAAAGAAAGTGCGGGTGGCTTGACCGTGTATTTTCAAACCGCGGCTGGCTTGACCGCAGTGGTATGACAGCTTCTTTACATCCATTTAGACCGCTCTCAGCATCCGTACCGTAAGTGCACGATTAGACGCGATTGCCGGATTTGGGCCGTTATCGGGCCGGATCAATTTGGCTACCTGGGAAGCTGCCTACCTAGAAAGGCATTTTGAAACCTCATAAATGCGCGTTCCGATTGCGTTGTGAACAGGCAGCTCACTAGGTTTTGAGTCACAGCCGCATGTGCAGCTGCCCACCCCGCCTCTCTCCAGCTGATACCCGCGCCCTGTCAATCTATATCCCAGCAGAAAGAGGACGGGGGGAAACCGAAACAGAGCGGGTCCGAGGGGGGAAGAGGCGCATGAAAACATCCATGGGTGGCTGTGTGGGCAGTCATCATGATTCTTCAGGCAGTTTAAACGAAAACTCGGACGGAACCGGAGGTAGGAAACAAAGCATTTCCTGGAAATGCGAGTCAAACTGTGCTGTTTTGGGTCTGCGCGGCTTCCCTGTCTCCTTCTCGGCTTGTTGGTGCTTTGAAACATCGTGGTGGGGTTTGCGTTGCTTTGTAAGGCTCACTCCTATCAGACCCGCGCCTGGCTATAGGAATAGTTAAGACTGTGATTTTGTGATTGTGCAAATGTTTTCATAATTCTCCCCCGCCGCCCTTTGTCTTTGGGCAGTAAGTCGTTTTGCATACAACACCTTCCTACTAGCTGGTTAGCTTTAGCTGTGTATTATATATAAAGAAGGAGTGTGTTAGCTGCATGGCTAGTGTGGCTCTGGTTTTCCTACAATAAAATGTAGGTCATGATTTTGCCCTTGGATGCAGAAACACTTCAGGTTAGTCTTGTATTTATAATTTATTTCACATCATTAGGCTTTACACGCATCATGTCACACCGTTTCAGCTGTATTGGCATTGTTTATTTAAGCAGAGTAGCACTCCTGAGTGCTGTTGTACTGAATATTAGCATGGCTGTAATTTGGTTGTAAAAAGCTTAAGGCCGTGCTGGTATTTAGACCAACAGCACAATTGGAAGTGTGATTTGCTTTAGTATCTAAAGCATTATTAGTACCTAAAGCTTTTAGTAACTAAACAGCGTTTGAGGGGAATTAATTGGAGTGAAGAAGAAACAGTCTGATTATTTATAGTCCACCGTAAAGTCCATTTGAGAAAAAGTTAGTACAGGATGCAAGGGGCGTCGCTAGACCCCTTTTACTGGGGCACGTGCGCCAGTATAAATCTGCTGTGCCCCTGTATAAATCTCAAGTTTAAGTATTAACAATTTATTTTATTTGTCAGTGTATTCATCTACAATGATATTCGCGGCCAAAAAACTGCTCTATATGCAACGTAGTAAACTAATTCACGCTTGTAAAAGCGATGCAGTCGCGCACTTTAACCGAAAAAACAAACTCGTGCCATCCTTTTGCGCAGAAATCCATTTCCGCGTGTCTGTGTTTCCTTGCAACAACTGCAGGCGTGCACAGGTGACGACACGCGCTATGAAAACATGACCAAACTAAAGTCTCTAAATAATATTGATCATCTTATTTTGACTTGATCATTATTGGCTCCTGTAGATGGACATCGGATTTTTTTTTGTGCGAAGCAGGGAAGGGGAAGCAGAAAGGAGAGATGATGAGTTTGAGGGAGGTAAGACTATGGGGTTAAAGCAAAAAAAAAAAAAAACTTTTGACTGAGAATTTTTCCTCGGCCAAACCCCATTCCACAGCCATACCTGTCACACAACCAGTTTAAGAGCAGTTTTTTTCTTCTTGTTGTAATTAGGAGCGCTTGTCCTCCTAATTTAAAATATTTAGGAGCACCTTCTGATCAATAATCAAAAATTCTGATAAAATTTTTTCCTTCCTAATACAAGGTGATATTTGACTCCAAGTGATTTACAGGGTCATTTTCTTTTTACCTTTGTAATGGCATTTTTCTAATTTTATTAAAAGTATTTCATCTTTGTTAAAAAAAAAAAAATGTTTATAAGCTTTTTAAATTTTCTAATTAAAACAATATAATAAGAAGTAGAATAAGACAAATAAGTTAGCAATCATATGAAATTATCAGAAATTTATTTGTACTGCAGAGGTGACGGAAGAACACAAAAGTTGCTGGTAGGTACATTTTCAGACATTTAATGAGGCACAGAGGTGGCATGAGTGCAATTATATTCATAAATTCATGTTGAGATTAATGTTTTAATTATAAAAATTGTACTATAGAAATATTAAAAGATTTAAATAACTAAACGTATACATTACAAATTAAACTGAATCTGCCAGCAGGTGGCGGCAAGTCACTAATTTTGTCACTGAATTATTCATTCAATTGATTTGTTCGAACGGCTGATTCACTCAGGAATGAAGCAAGTGACTGGCTGTGTTCGAAATGGCATACTTGCTTACTGCCCAGTACACAGTGCATACTGCCTACTATTTTTTAAAGAATAGTGTGTGAAACAGTATACAATATACAACAAATGTTTCAGAGTAGTATGCTTATTTGTCACATGACAAACACAAACATTAATTCAGCACAGCTGTCAAGGTTATTACCTTACAAACAAATGTGCTAACTATTCTTTTGCAAAGGCTTGTTAATAAGGCTTCATATTAGTAAACAATGCTATATTGCCCGATTGAACTCATTTCATAACTAAAGAACTTTACATAGGCTATTGGACTGAACTGAATGAGCTGTCTTTAACTGAGCAATTATATTTTTGGCAGTTACACTAATTGGAAAGAGTGATATATTCTAGTTACACTAAGTGCAAATAATGATAAATTCTGTTTACACTAAAATAGCAGCATTTTCTTTAGCAACGTGTGTAAATAGTTAGGTGATAGATGGTTGTACTTCAGTACTGTAGTACATTATAAAACAGTATGCAATAACATATTGAGTGTAAATTATCATAAATTTTATTTGATGAAGGCAACTTTATTGGGACAAAAACCTACCTACAGCTAAGCACACTGTATTATTAATGAGGCGTTTCATTTCCACTTTTCAAATATTTACTTTTATTATTTTTATTGAAAATAAATGCCTTTCTAATCTGGTATGTGATGCGAAAAGGAGAAGCACGAGTTTGACAAGGCGGAATCGAACTCGGATCGCTCGCATCAGCAGCATACATCTCGTGTCTTTTACTCGCTGCGCCACTGATTCTACAGAAATATGCGTGTCTTTTGCAGTGCTGTTTATCACAGCCAGGCATTGGTGAGCGGAGTTAAAGGGATAGTTCACTTTGAAATTAAAATTTGGTATCTATCAGCTTACCCCAAGGGCATCCAAGATGTAGGTGTCTTTTTTTCTTCAGTAGATCCAATTTTGATGTTTTTAGGTCAAACCGTTCTAGTCTGTCAGTCATATAATGGCAGGTATAGGTTACTGTCTCTATGAGAGGGAAAAAGAATATGCACAGAGAAATCAAAATTAAACAATTCCCCATCGTAACTACACATTGATGGCCTAAGACACGAAACGAGCGGTTTGTGTGAGAAAACGAACAGTATTTATATCGTTTTTTACCTCTTGTACACAACCATGTCCAAGTGATCTGAGTGCACACACATCCGGTGTGTGACGTGTGTGTGTGCGCGCGCTCTGGCTCGTCGGCGTCAACGCTTGACGGAGGGCGTGTCTGAAGCGTGGTGCTGACGCGCCGTCATAGTTACAACAACCAATCACATACTTCTCTGGTGTTGCATGAACGGGATTGGGTATTTGCATGAGGCGATCTGATTGGCTGATGCCTCCGTTGGCGCTTGAAAAGTTGCGTATAAGAGCTCGCGGAACCTGCAGGAATGAGTAGAATTATTATTAATAGCCGCAATCCCGTGCCAAAATTCAAGTTCTGCTCTGTGTTCTCTGCTATTTACCCGAGTGTGAATGATGCGAGCGGGGTCGCTATGTTGTCACTGAGAAGCTGCAGCCGTGGCGGGGATGATTTTTGGTGTACACCGGCAGAACTAGGGTTGCAAAATTCCGGGAATTTTCAAGACTGGAAACTTTCCATGGGAATTAATGGGAATATATGGGAATTAATGGGAATAAACTGGAAATTTGCAAAATTGCAGGAACTGGGAACTTAAATGTAGTTGAGAACAAAATCTTGCAGCATAATCTTGGTTAAAACAACCAGATTTAATGCAATTTTAGTTTAATTTCTACCCTACACATTGCTCAATCACATGCACTGCAGGGCTATTGAGGCCACACCCCCTACATGCACTGTGCTTTCCTCCATAACATGAACAGATCATTTCTTAAATCCTGCACACATAATATCAAAATGTCCATCTTGGTAAGTATTTATGTAAATTACATGAATATTACAAAAAATTGTTTAAAACTTCCTTGTGCTGTGTGTAATATACTGTGCAACTAAATTAGGCTATACCATAGTAAAAACAAATACACTGACTGAACAAACATTTAGGTGAGATAATAATAAAACAAAAGTCTAAAAATGACCGTCCCCCACACACAATCCCATCTAGTCACCTAAGAGGGGGATTCCCCTCCATTTTCTCTGAAGCCGCACTTGCTGCATTTGAGCCCAAAGACCACATCTAAATATATTTGATCTATGGGATTCAAGTTTAACTAGTAAATACCACAATTTTGAACATTAATCCAGTCTTCAGTGTCACATGATTCTTCAGACATCATTCTAATATGCTTATTTATTATCAATTTTGGAAACAGTTGTGCTGTTTTTTTTTTAATTTTATTTTTTATTATTATTACCTGTGATTCTTTTTTTCAGGAATCTTTGATGAATAAAGAGTAAAAAAAAAGAAGAACACATTTATTTAAAATAGAAATCCTTTTTTAACAATACACTACCATTCAAAAGTTTGGGGTCACCATCTTTTCTCTTTTTATGAAATAAATTAATACTTTTATTCAACAAGGATGTGCTCAATTAATAAAAAGTAGTAGTAAAGACTTATATTGTTAGAAAATATTTATATTTTGAATAAACACTGTTCATAAGTTTTTATTCATCAATAAATACTGAAAAAAGCATCACAGATTCCCCCCCAAAAATCCAAAAAATTAATTTTTAAAATGTGTATTAATTTGCATGCATGTGAGCCTATAATCAAACAAAATGTTTATATTTATGTTTGTATATGATACAGTTTTATAAATTTCCCCAAATTTCCAATTAATTCCCATAAATTCCCATAAATTACTGGTAAGTTTCAAATTTGGAATATTTCCAAAATTCCCCAGATGAAGTTCCCATGGAAAGTTTCCGGAAAATTTATGAGTCATGTCGTATCTCTCCGCATCTGTAGACAGCATCACGGATTAGAATGAGTTCTCGCCGCGCCGCTCGCGTGAGGTAGACGGGGTGTATTTAACTTTTTTTATTTAATGCTGCTTTCCTATTTAACTGTATTTCTTTGATATTTATTTTAGCGTTTTGCAGGCTGAGTGTTCACTGACGGAAGTGCTAAAATAAACGCGCACGTTTGTTAACATGATTGAGCCTCATTTATTTATTTTTGCGTTTCAGAATTATATATATATAAATATGTACACAACACCGCACCACTGGCGGTAGTTGGTCCATTACCACCGCGGTGGTAAAAATCTGCCACCGTCACAGCCCTAGCTACATGTTTCTTTTCTTTTCAGTATGTTAAAGATACTTAAATATTTTTAAATACATACATGTTTACCTTCCTTGTTGCTCTGTAGGAATAGTGGTTTAAGCAACGGAAGTTTGTACAGTGCATTGTGTTTCACACTTATTGCACACAGCAGGCTTTCAAGAAAAAAGTGATAGA
The DNA here is from genome assembly GCA_027422415.1 of Schizothorax lantsangensis. Classification (NCBI taxonomy): domain Eukaryota; kingdom Metazoa; phylum Chordata; class Actinopteri; order Cypriniformes; family Cyprinidae; genus Schizothorax; species Schizothorax lantsangensis. Next base: position 163,674 of record JAPDDO010000425.1, read on the forward strand.
AAAAGTAATGGGGGCCTGTGCCCCAGTAGAGCTGTAGGTCTAGCAACGCCCCTTATGTACACTAACACTTAACAGGTCGCGTGCTGCCTTAGTCCAGTCAATGACATCGCAAACACTGTATGCTATTAAGAATGTTAACCAGGGTTATATACAATGTGAAATGTCTGCTTATTACCGAGAATTAATAGTTAACCCTGGGTAAATTATGAGCAGTGTGAAATATAAAGCAAAATAACCCAGGATTCTGTTTACCTGGGGTTTAGAATGACCCTGGATTAACTATTTCAAGTGTGAAAAGGCCTTATAAGTGAAGTTGAACAACAAAGATTCCCCTTCCCCTGGAATCAAATTTTTCCAGGTTTATGAATGAGCTTGAGAATTTAAAGCGACAGACTGTAGGGTGCATTTATAGTAAACAGAACCTTATCATCCCTTGGTGTGGATGCTTTGTAGGGCTGCATGATTAAATAAAATAAAACTGAAATTGCAATATGGCTTAGTGCAGCAGTCTTCAACGTTTTTCAGGGCAAGGACCCCTTAGGTCAGTGGTTCTCAAACTGGGGTACGTGAGGTGCACGGAGGGGGTACGTGAACAAAATGTTGAGTTTTGGCAGTCATTTAATTCTACCCCAACTTAAAGTAACATTAAAACCGAGCATTTGTTTCTTACAAGCAAAATGCCACTTCTAGTATAAAAACAGGAAAATGGGAGTGCTGTAAACAGTCAAATTACATCAAATGAGGTACATCTTTTGCGGTCAGAACTAAACGCTAAATATGCTGCTTTAGCAAATCACGCTGTTGTTCATTGTATCTTTAAAGTAGATTTGTAGCACTTAATAGCATGAAGAACAAAATTTTGATGGACTGTACATTGAGATCGATTTAAGAAACCATCGTTGATACAGAAACCCCCTGTGCGAGTTATTGTTTCATGTTCAAAATACGAGCAAGAATGCAATTTTCCCTGAATATCCAAATGATTGCAAATGTGAAATTGATTTTAAATAACAGTTCAACAAAAAAGGTAATATTAAGTGAACATTTTTCATTTTAAATGTAGCCTACATTTTAAAAACAATATTGTCAAAGTTGTTTGTTATATTTTACAATGAAATAATAACAGTTCCAATGAAATCCGCAACAGAACTGGTGTGCGTCTCCAAGCAACAGCGGTGTTTCGTTAGTGAAGGAATCTGCAGCTTTGAACAACTCGGAGAGTCAGTGATTAATAACCAGTGGTGTATTGTAACAAAGTAATAATACTTCGTTACAGTACTTAAGTATTTTTTGGGAGTATCTGTACTTTACTTGAGTTTTTATATTTCAGCCAACTTTTACTCCACTACATTTCCTAATTAAAATATATACTTTTACTCCAATACATTTCCCCGAAGCATATTCGTTACTTACTACAAAATAGTCAGAAGTCAGAAGAACACGGACTGCAGGAAAGCAGGTTTGACTAATCAGTGGTCTGGCGATTGAAAGTTAGACTCCTAAAAACACCTTTGCTCATGTGCAAACAAGTGCGCGCACAACCGCGGATGATTCATTTTCCACTCAAGTCAAGTCTTGGGTGTGCGATATACAGTATATCTTCTGCGATAATATGGTAAGTGTTGTTGTAATAGGGTGACCATATGTGTCATTTTTCCCGGACGCATCCTGGCCAGGATTTCTATATTGCCTAAAATATCTATAGGATTTGGCTTTGTTTGCGTGTGCAGACCGATCGGTGTATGACATCGGTTCCTTATGTTTTCGAAATGCTCTCAAGGTACTTTGAATCAAAGCAATATAGAAATCCTGGCCAGGACGCGATGTGCGATGTGACATTATCAAGCAGGCTATATCACCAAATCGCACACAGAGAGTGCATGCACGTTGATTTATTAATCTATTAAAACTCAACATTCCAGGCATTCTAAATTGTAGACGGCAAAAATACTTCTGTATGCTTTTTATATTTATATAATTTAATATAGTTACCTTAATCTATATCACACAAAGAGTACCGTTTTTCAGCAGATATCAGCATAGCACATTTAATAATCATTTTATACAAGTTCAGTAAAGCAATAAGTGACTTACATTTTTAGACATAATATTGCTTGTTTTTGCTCAATTTTGCCAACGAAAATAGTTCCAAATAAAGATAACAGCACTATTTTGCGTCTCTGAGCAATGGATGGTGTTTACTTATTGAATGAATCAACTTTTTGAACGAATCGGTTGAATAAATGATTCAGTGATTCACTCATTAACACAGTCAAATGCTTTGATCCTGAATGAATCAGCCGTTTGAATGAATCAGTTGAATCTCAATGACTCACTCATTAACAGTCACTTGCTGTCACCTACTGGTGGTTTTCATTTCACATTTCGACTATTTTTTTCATGTCTAAATATTTCAAATATCAGTATTCAACGTTTTATGTTAAAAACAAAACATTAGGCCTATTTATGCATCTGTAACTGCAGGTTAAATGCATCCATGTCCCCTCAGAGATACATAAACTGTGTAAATACATCTAAATGCTATTTCAGATGCAGATTCATGAAGTGTTTTCTTATTTTGGAATGAAAGACACTAAGTACCAGGTGAAGTGCTTCTTATTCATACCCAAAAATACAAAATGGAAGAAAGAGTTAAAACTGAACACAATCTTGCTACTCAAGCTGTGTATGAACATACAGTATATATATATTAGGGGTGGCACGGTACATGTATTCGTCCCGAACCGTCACGGTACAGGCATCTCAGTTCGGTGCATGATGCCTTATGACGAATACAGGCAATTCCCCCCCCAATCCAGAAGGGGGCGCCACAGCAATGCAATGCTGTTTGATAACCGCCAGCAGAAGAACAGCGAATGCCAACGGTGACAGAGGCGGGTGCGCTGATGTTTTTGGCTCACTGTATTTTATTTTGATAAAGTACCAACTGGCTGTCAAGTTAGCAATGCTGGAACTGATGTGTGTGCACGAGTGTGCGCGAGTGTGTGCGAGTGTGTGCGCGCGAGTGTGTGTGTGTGTGACGCGATCACTTCAACTGTTTCCTTATACCAGCAGAATCAACTTTAAACACTTATTGTCTTATTAATAATCACTGTATAAAGGTCTGCTTTTATTTGTGAAAACAAAACGGATTTTATATATATAACATGTAATTATATGTAGTGTTTTCACATCTAGATTAATTTTTTTTTATTTGCACTACTGTCTGTTCAAAATAAATGAAAAGAAACCGAGCATAGTAGATTCCTTTTTTTTTCATGTTGTACCGAAATCGTATCGAACCGTGACCCCCGAACCGAGGTACGTACTGAACCGTGACATCTGTGTACCGTGCCACCCCTAATATACATGTATTTGCTTCTTTTCCATTTTGCATTTACTTGTACTTTTACTTTCAATACTTAAGTACATTTAAGATTTAAAAAATACTTTTCGGACTTAAGTACAATAAATATCACATACTTTAAGACTTTTACTCCAGTAATATTCTAAACGGTGACTTCAACTTCTACCAAAGTCATTTTCTGGTAAGGTATCTGTACTTTTACTTGAGTATGGCTTTCATGTACTTTATACACCACTGTTAATAACCCATTCATGACTACAGCCTTTTGCTTCCTTACTGAATGAATGAATGAATGATGTGACGCCTCGCTCATTAAGACAGTGACTTACCGTCACCTACTGGCGATTTTAGTTTTAAATCTACAAGTATCACTACGTTTTGCCATCATTTATTGTATTAATAATACACTTAATGGAATGGTAAGAATATGACATAAAACATGACATACAATTAATAAGGCTAGAAAAATATTGCCTAAAGGTAAAAAATGCACCTGTAAATCAATTTAAGGTGGCAAATATTGTCCCTTAATGACAAAGATGTGACTGCGGTCTAAGTGGGGGTACTCGGAAGAATGTTAAATCCCCCAGGGGGTACGCCACTGCAAAAAGTTTGAGAATCACTGCCTTAGGTGATAGAGACATGGATGCCAACTGCCGTAAAATATAATAATAATAAGAAGATATGCCTCCTCGTCTCACATCTAGGCTCGTAAATCCTGGTGGCAGCAGGCCCAGGTTGGTGGTTTACCGTTACTTCCGGGTTTCTTCCCACCGGAGCCTCGCTTTCGATATCAAAATGGCGGCTGCGTGAAATCGGCGTATGGCTCATTATGCGGGCCTTTGTCTTCTCAGGTGTGAATGTGAAGGTTGTATAGACCTTCTCACAAAGACATTTTTTACTCAAAAAGTGACTTAAAAAATTTAAATCAATATATTGTTTTCTGTAAGTAAACAAGATGATTTTCACATTATTCTGAAGCAAAAACACTAGACTACAACATCCAGTTCTAAAAAGTCTTGTGAACAAATGTTCTGTATGTGTTTTATGGCCTTATTTCAGTGACTTCAAAATTTTAGTTTTTCACTAACCATGCATAAACGTTGCTTTCTCAAAAACACAATCAGGTACATAAATGCTGCTAACATATTATTGTAGCCCAGTTTGTGCTGTTTACAGTGTTATTAGACTTTAGCCATTTATATGTTTATAAGCAACTGAAAAAAGCACATGTCAGGCCATGACAAAACTTCTCCAGGCCCCCAAAACACCCTCAGACCCCAGAGGGTTAATATTCTTTCCCTCATCCAACCAATCTCACTCCTGAAGCCTAACTTTTAGATGCTGCAACTGTCCATATTTCGGATGGAATGCATTTGTATCTGCTGGAAATTATGGTGTTCCAGTTTAAATGGTGATTGCTGCGTGAGGCTGCTGTTTTTTGTTGTTGTTGTTTTGCGTGAGGCTGCAGTTGCGATAGTTATGAAGATTGTAAGTTACGTTATCGCTACATTAGTTCGCTACCCTTTGCAAAAATGCTCCTCAGTCTCGACCTAAACATTTGTCTCACATATCAGTAAGCTATTACTCTGACATGAAGTCGATTTGAGAACTGTTCAACCTACAAGTAAAGCATACCGTTTAATGTATAGTAATATTAGTATCACTCAGCTGAAGTGGAGGCAGCGCTAAGTGTCAGCCTGTAACAGCCTGTTTCAAGAAACACCGTATTCATAAAGATTCTAAGAATCCTCTCAGAGAGCTCCTAACTTAGCTTAAAAATTTCTAGCTAGAAGTCTCAAGGTTCAAGGTTCTTGTTTATTTGTCACATACACAATCATACAGGGTATAATCAGTAGTGAAATGTAGATCAGGACGGGTCCGCTCAATGGACAGTGCAAAAAATAAAAATAAAAAATAAAAGATTATACATAACACAGGAGCATATCTATAAATATAGGTAGGAATAAGATAAAAATAAAAGTAATAATAATAATAATAGTAGTACAAACAAGAAATAAAATAAGGAGTAAAATGTGCAATGAACTAAAACTAAAATGTGCAATACAGTCAACTGAGGGTTTAATAAATATTAATATAACCAGGGATGTGCAAGATGAATGTGCAAACAGGATGAACCGGGTATGTACACATAGCAGCAATGCGGATGATGGAGAATGATGGGTGTCGCAGTTAATTAAATGAGTCCTGTAGATGTTTATGAGACTGAGTTTAGGAGCCTGATGACCTGAGGGTAGAAGCTCCTTCTCAGTCTCTCAGTTTTTGCCATCACACTTCTGAAGCGCTTGCCCGAAGGAAGTGTGATGAAAAGACGGTTACCGGGGTGATATGAGTCCTTGATTATTTTTGCAGCTCTGCTTCTGCAGCGTTTGAGGTAGATGTCCTGCAGAGAGGGGAGGGCAGACCCAGAGATGCGCTCAGCTAAGCGCACGACTCTCTGCAGGGCCTTGCAGTCCTGATTTGTGGCGTTACTGTACCACACTGAGATGCACTGAGTCAATACACTTTCTATGGCCCCTGAATAGAAAGTTTTCAGGATTGCTGGTGAGACCCTGAATTTCCTCAGCTGTCGCAGATGGTACAGTCTTTGCCTGGCTTTCTTGACCTGTGTTTGAATGTGTGCAGTCCAAGTCAGGTCCTCGGAGATGTTTACACCGAGGTACTTGAAGCTGCTTACTCTCTCCACAGGGGTCCCACTGATCATAAGAGGAGTGTAGGGCCGCTGCTGTCTCTTCCTGAAGTCTACAATCAGCTCTTTAGTTTTGCTCACGTTCAGAGAGAGACAGTTGTCCTGGCACCATGATGTTAGTCTCTCTACCTCACCCAAGTATGCGGTCTCATCATTGTTGGAAATGAGGCCCAGAACCACAGTATCATCAGCAAATTTGACAATAGAAGTGGAGCTGTGAGAGGACACACAGTCGTGTGTGTAGAGAGAGTAGAGCAGGGGACTCAGAACGCAGCCCTGCGGGCTCCTACGTTCAGGGTGATGGAGTTGGAGGTGAACTGGCCCATTTTCACCACTTGTGGTCTGCCGGTGAGGAAGTCTTGGATCCAGTCACAGAGTGGAGTGTTTAAGCCGAGGTCTGAGAGTTTGACAGCTAGCTTGGAGGGGACTATAGTGTTGAAAGCTGAGCTATAGTCAATGAATAACAGTCTGACATAGTTGCCATTTTTGCTGTCAATATGAGTGAGGGAAGAGTGCAGTACCTGAGAGATGGCATCATCAGTAGACCTATTTGGGCGATAGGCAAACTGAAGAGGGTCCAAGGTAGCAGGGATGGAGGAGCATATGTGTTTCTTTAAAAGTCTCTCAAAAACCTTCATGACTGTTGATGTGAGGGCAACTGGACGATAGTCATTCAGGCAAGAGGGTTTACTGTTCTTAGGCACAGGGATGATGACAGATTTCTTGAATGAGGTGGGAATCACAGAGGTAGCAAGGGACTCGTTAAAGATGGAAGTAAACAAACCAGCAAGCTGATCGGCACACGATCTCAGAACGCGACCAGTAATCCCATCAGGTCCGGCGGCTTTTCTGATGTTTACTCTCCTTAATTCTCTCCGGACCTCGTCCTCCGTCACGGTGATAACACGATCAACATCGCTGCTCTGTCTGCTGCTTCCTGACGCGTTGATCGGCAGAGTCGCGCCGCCGTTGCGATCGAAGCGGCCGTAGAAGATGTTTAGCTCTTCGGCCAGCAATGGATCTGCTCTCACCTCGGCGGAGGGGTTATTTCCAGAGGAACAGATGGTCTTCAGTCCCTGCCACATGCGTCGAGAGTCATTGAGCTGAAAGTGTGACTCAATTCTCTCTCTGTATCGGAGTTTAGCAGCTCTAACTGCCCGTCGGAGAGCGTAACATGATGCTTTGTACTCGCTCATGTTTCCTGACAAAAGACCGGCGTTGTATGCGGCAGTGCGTTGGTTAACCGCAGCCCGCACCGTTCTGTCCACCCACGGTTTCTGATTGGAGAATGTCCTTATTGTTACCGTTTCAGTGGCTTGTTCGGTTAGCATGTAAACAAAGCTTAGTGCTACATCCGTGAACTCGCTGACGTCAGCTGAACTCGCCCGGAACATGTCCCAGTCGACGTCATCAAGAGACGCCTGTAGCATAGCTTCAGAATGGGAGGACCAGCGCGTCACTTCCCTCACCCCCGGGGATTCCTGAACGATCCTTTGTTTATATTCCGGTGTGAGGAAAATGGCCGCGTGATCAGACTTACCAAAAGCTGGCAAGGAACGAGCTTTATAGGCATTCTTGAACTGAGTGTAGCAATGATCCAGTGTATTCGGTCCTCTAGTTGGACAGGATACATGCTGATGGAAGTTCGGCATGACCTTCCTGAGGTTGGCTTTGTTAAAGTCCCCTGCGATGATAGAGGCAGCGTCAGGGTGTTTGTTGATGTAGCCGCTTAGCTCCTCGTGGAGTTTGGACAAAGCCAAGCTCGTGTCTGCCTGAGGTGGAATGTAAACGGCAGTAGCGATGACCGCGGAGAACTCGCGGGGTAAATAGAATGGGCGGCAGATAATGGAGAGATGTTCCAGATGAGGCGAGCAGGAACGCGACAGAATGGAGATATTCCTGGGGTCGCACCATTTCTTGTTAATCATGAAACACACTCCACCGCCCTTGATTTTTCCGGCCTCAGCTGTTCTGTCCATCCGTAAAACAGCAAAGTTATCAGACGGAGTTACTGCAGTGTCCGGTACCGAGGGAGAGAGCCATGTTTCAGTCAAACAAAGGATGTTACAGTCTCTAATGTCACGTTGGAAACTAATCCTGGCTCTAAGATCGTCCATCTTATTTTCCAAGGATTGGACATTAGCGAGCAGAATACTGGGGAGAGGGGGGCTGTGAGCTTTGTTTCTCAGTCTGTCACGAATTCCAGCGCGTCGCCCGCGGTGTTTCTTTCGCCTTCTGGGATTATTCGGGTGGCCTTTGTTGAACTCGGCGTTCCGAAGAATCTCCAACGGCCACGCTGGATCCGTGGGTAAAGTGTTCTGAAGCAGGTTAGTGCAGCGGTGTCCGATGTCCAAAAGTGTTCTTTTGTCATAGATAAATAGTGCAGACGTTAATCGTGTAAAAAGAGAAAGTAAAAATACGTAAAAGAGTATATAAAAACACAAATTGAGCGGAGCCATCCTTTAACGTCGACTGAACACAGCAGCGCCGGAAGCGGAAGACTTCACTTTTAAGAAGTCTTATCTTAAAAGTGATTCAGGACCAATCTGAGAGCAACTCTGAGCGAGGAAAAGACAAACACTTTTATCTTAGTGAGGAGGCAGGGCTGACCCCGTTGCTAGCTATGACAGTCTTTTGAAGACTGTGATTGGTTGGTTGTCCAAGAAGGAAGTAAGAGCGCTTTTAAGAGTAGGGTTTATTATAAGCCTTCACTTTGAAATTACAAGCGTAATTTTTCCTGTTTTACCGTACTCTCTCTCTCTCTCTCTCTCTCTCTCTCGCGCGCACACACACACACACACATTATATTCTTTATTTTTTATTTACCATGCTGTCATACTTAACGTATTTTATAGGAAATGAACAGCGACACAATAAGGTTCTGAAAGTGCTGTAACAGACCCAAATCATCGCTGCTGCATAGTTGCATTTTTCCAGTTGCCAAATATGTTAATGTAGTTAATGTAGTGATTACGTCCATTTCTGGCGCTATGGCATTTCTGCGCAGTGTCAGGGATGTTAACATGTCTTTAATAAGATCTGTCACAAACATGATCCCTGCACGATCTAATGTGTAGCGTCTTATTAACTCCCTGTCATGCATTGTGTGCAACACATTTCTTCTCCCTCTTCATGTTTCATCCATTTTCTCCACTGCTAAAGAAACTCTTAAGCCTCTTAAAAGTCCTCGTCCGTACTCCTAACAATTTCGGACCTTAAGACCTCTTTTAAGGGTTAAGATGCTTTCTGAATTACTTTTTTCTTTACTAGGATCTTTTCTTTAAATTTAAGAGGAAACACCCACATTTCTAAGAATTTTCTTAGAATTTTGTTACTAGGAGCAACTCTTAGCACTAAGATTTTTCATGAATACGGGCCCTGGTGTGACTTTATATGCAGACCTTGAGCCAAAAGCTCATCACCAAACACCAATGACTTGTATAGACACTATAAGGACAAAAGTATTGGGACACCCCCTTCTTTAGAACAGAAAAGGGCACTAACAAAACTGTGGCAACAAAGATGGAAACATAATTCATGTATTTAAAAATTGAATTAAATTAAAAAACAGTTTTGGAAGTGTCTAAAATGACTAAAATGTCATTGGTGTTTGGTGATGAGTTTTTGGCTCAAGGTCAGCATTTACAGAACACACCAGAGGTGTTAAACTGGGATTAGGACTTGGTTTTATGCAGACCAGTCAAGTTCTTCCACACTGACTAAATCAATAATTTTCTTTTTGAACCTTGCCTTATACACAGAGGCATTGTCATGTTAGAATAGAAAAGGGTCCTGTCCAAACTGTTGCTATAATATTAGAAGCACACAATTTCCTAGAATATCATTATATGCTTTAACATTAAGATTTGTACTCATAGAAATTACTAAAGTAGTCAAACATGTTCATTAGAAGGGGGCGACCCAATACTTTTGGCAATATAGTATGTATGCATGTATGTATGTATGGGATGTATGTATGTATGGGATGTGCGGGTCTAGTCGACTAAACGGTACAGCTCCTACTAGTCGACACTGAAAACAATAGTCGATTACACAAGAGAGAAAAAAAAGATGATTTTATCATTCAAATTACCATCATTTTAACGTTACATTTAAAACATTTAAAATAAAACTTTGGAAAAAGAATACATATCAAAATATCTAAATATTTTTAAAAGCGTGTCTGGGCGGAAACTAAATTTTTATCTTACATGCGTTTTCTTCATGTCAGTTGCGGCGGAAAGACCAGCAAGGTGTGGGATTATTTTTAATTAGAAGGAAATGGAAAGGTTTTGTGTAAACAGTGTAATGTCAAATTGGCTTACAATAACTTTACTGGAGCTCTGCTTAATCATATTCAATACAGGCATGTATGCGTTAGCTTGGAGGCTAGCCAAAGCCAAATGTCAATCATGTCATACACTACAACCTGCCGCTGCGGTCCGCGATCCTATCCGCGCCGTCTATTCCTCTAAACGAAGACCCACTTCGGTGGTGGTGCGGGATTTCCAGGCTCTTTTCGAAACTGTCTGCTTGCTTGTAGTTATTTATCTGCGTGCCTGTGACTTTAGTTCCTGCCGAGTGCTTTTTTTTCAAGTGCAGAATCGCCTCTAGTCCCGTCTTTCGCCAGACCACGTTAACATGTTAAATTCACTGAACAAATGCGCACGGTCTGAGTAAGTAAAACGAGCTTTGTTTTGTTTTTAGACAATATAGCCAACATGAAGTACATTTTTAAAAGCTGTTTTAATGCTATTCCTTGATAAACTTTCCTATAGTTTTTTACTTTTGTTTTAATATGTGTTTTAATATGTTGGCTAACGTTATATGAAAATGAAGAATTCTGTCAGTCTATTGATTGATTTTCCATTTCTGCATTGCTCCAGCCGATCTGAATAAATAAGCTACGCACTGGTTTATGAAGTGTGTATGCTCTTCCTTTTTTTCTGTTTAACGACCACCTAAAATTAATTGATGATAACGCGAGGCAAGAATACGGCATAATCGTGACCTATTTTTAGCAGAATTCATTGAGGGATTTGACAGTGATTCAAAGATTAAGTATTCCAACTGTATGCTGTTATATAGACACACGCACAGTTTTTTTTTCTTTTGCCATTTTTGGGGGGTTTCTAGCTTTTAGACTAGTCGACTAGTCGGATACAAAACTTCCGTTTAAACGACAGTCAAATTAGTCGTAGCGCACATCCCATACACATCGGTATGTTTTCGATACGGGGGGGCGGGGCAATTGGTTACGTCGCAATGTTGGAAATATTTCCAACATGTGTTTGCACACATGCAAACTTTGAGCAAGATTTATGCCGGTGAACGTCTTAATCGCAGTCAATTCACTATAAACAGAAAGTGAAAGTAAAAACGGAATGACGGAGTAATGACGGAGCTTTCGGCATCTGACGCCGCATATTCTCTCAGAGACATTAAAGAGAGACGAATCTACTTCAACATGCTGATAACGGTATAGCCCAGAGCTTCTCAAAGTCCGGACTCTGGACTGGGAGGGAATTAAATCCGGACCCGCCTCGACTTTGTATTTCAAGTGCACTCGTATCACTCAGACCTCCGTGCGTGGCACGCACGCACACACACACACACACACACACACACACACACACACACACACACACACACACAGACACACACACGCACGTGGGACTGCGGTCAAGCCAGCCGCACTTTGAAATGCACGGTCAAGAGGGCCGCACTTTTGTTTTGTATGCGCGTCTAGTCGTGCACTTACGGTACGGGTGCTGAGAGCTGTCTAAATGGTTTTAAAGCTGTCATACCGGCGTTTCCTTTACACTTTTGCTTTTTTTTACTTTTACTTTTGATTTTAATGTTTGTAAATACATTATTTTTTTTACATAAACGTTTGTATTGTACATTAATTATCATATTAATGTTAATAAATGTTAATATTAATGTTTTTTATTCATTGTTATTTCTTAATTTTAATGTTTGTGTGCGTGCGTGCGTGTGTGTGTGTATGTATACATATATACATATATACATATATATATATATATATATATATATGTTATGTATGTATATATATTATCATTTTCATTTTCAAACACTCATAAAAAGTGTTCCTTTATAGGTTAGCTCATTCTGTCAATTGATATTTATTCAGAGTGACCCTGACTATTACTGTTTTAATTATCAAGTCATGTTACTGTATAGGTTTAGAGAAAATTAAAAGCAAAATCACCCCAAACAACAAAATGCGTCATAGCACTTGCACTGTGTCCCATTTTCCAACACTCATAAAAAGTGTTCCTTTATAGGTTAGCTCATTCTTCCAATTTATATTTATTCAGAGTGACCCTGACTATTACTGTATTAATTGTCAAGTCATTTTACTGTATAGTTTTGGAGAAAATTAAAAGCAAAATCACCCCAAACAACAAAATGCGTCCTAGCACTTGCACTGTGTCCCATTTTCAAACACTCATAAAAAGTGTTCCTTTATAGGTTAGCTCATTCTGTCAATTGATATACATTCAGAGTGACCATGACTATTGCTGTATTACTTATCAAGTAATTTTACTGTATAGTATTGGAGAAAACTAAAAGCAAAATCACCACAAACAACAAAATGCGTCATAGCACTTGCACTGTGTCCCATTTTCCAACACTAATAAAAAGTGTTCCTTTATAGGTTAGCTCATTATGCCAATTGATGTACATTCAGAGTGACCCTGACTATTACTGTATTAATTATCAAGTAATTTTACTGTATAGTATTGGAGAAAACTAAAAGCAAAGTCACCAAACAACATCCTAGCACTTGCACTGTGTCCCATTTTCCAACACTAATAAAAAGTGTTCCTTTATAGGTTAGCTCATTCTTCCAATTTATATTTATTCAGAGTGACCCTGACTATTATTGTATTAATTATCAAGTCATTTTACTGTATAGTATTGGAGAAAACTAAAAGCAAAATCACCCCAAACAACAAAATGCGTCATAGCACTCGCACTGTGTCCCATTTTCCAACACTAATAAAAAGTGTTCCTTTATAGGTTAGCTCATTCTTCTAATTTATATTTATTCAGAGTGACCCTGACTATTACTGTATTAATTATCAAGTCATTTTACTGTATAGTATTGGAGAAAACTAAAAGCAAAGTCACCAAACAACACCAAACAACGTCCTAGCACTTGCACTGTCCCATTTTCCAACACTAATAAAAAGTGTTCCTTTATAGGTTAGCTCATTCTTCTAATTTATATTTATTCAGAGTGACCCTGACTATTACTGTATTACTTATCAAGTAATTTTACTGTATAGTATTGGAGAAAACTAAAAGCAAAATCACCCCAAACAACAAAATGTGTCATAGCACTTGCACTGTGTCCCATTTTCCAACACTAATAAAAAGTGTTCCTTTATAGGTTAGCTCATTATGCCAATTGATGTACATTCAGAGTGACCCTGACTATTACTGTATTAATTATCAAGTAATTTTACTGTATAGTATTGGAGAAAATTAAAAGCAAAATCACCCCAAACAACAAAATGCGTCCTAGCACTTGCACTGTGTCCCATTTTCAAACAGTCATAAAAAGTGTTCCTTTATAGGTTAGCTCATTCTGTCAATTGATATACATTCAGAGTGACCATGACTATTGCTGTATTAATTATCAAGTCATTTTACTATATAGTATTGGAGAAAACTAAAAGCAAAGTCACCAAACAACACCAAACAACGTCCTAGCACTTGCACTGTGTCCCATTTTCCAACACTAATAAAAAGTGTTCCTTTATAGGTTAGCTCATTCTTCTAATTTATATTTATTCAGAGTGACCCTGACTATTACTGTATTAATTATCAAGTAATTTTACTGTATAGTATTGAAGAAAACTAAAAGCAAAATCACCCCAAACAACAAAATGCGTCATAGCACTTGCACTGTGTCCCATTTTCCAACACTCATAAAAAGTGTTCCTTTATAGGTTAGCTCATTCTTCCAATTTATATTTATTCAGAGTGACCCTGACTATTACTGTATTAATTGTCAAGTCATTTTACTGTATAGTTTTGGAGAAAATTAAAAGCAAAATCACCCCAAACAACAAAATGCGTCATAGCACTCGCACTGTGTCCCATTTTCCAACACTAATAAAACGTGTTCCTTTATAGGTTAGCTCATTCTTCTAATTTATATTTATTCAGAGTGACCCTGACTATTACTGTATTAATTGTCAAGTCATTTTACTGTATAGTTTTGGAGAAAATTAAAAGCAAAACCACCCCAAACAACAAAATGCGTCATAGCACTCGCACTGTGTCCCATTTTCCAACACTAATAAAAAGTTTTCCTTTATAGGTTAGCTCATTCTGTCAATTGATATACATTCAGAGTGACGCTGACTATTACTGTTTTAATTGTCAAGTCATCTTACTGTATAGTTTTGGAGATAATTAAAAGCAAATTCACACCAAACATCAAAATCCATTGTTGCACGCATTATCTCTGCATATACCAACACTCATAAAATAGTATTTGAGTTATGGCAAATTCACCCCTAACATCAAAGTCCATTCTTGCACTTACACCATTCCTCATTTTCAAGCACTCAGAAAAATCTTTCCTTTATAGGTTTGTTCTTTCTGTCAATTGATATTTATTCATAATGACTCTGACTGTCTTCATTTTCAAGGCATTTTACTGTATAGCTTTGATGAAAATGTAAGACGTGATATGCCTGCAAAGCTGTTTTTTTATTTTTTACTATTGTTTATCTTAATCTTCAGGCTATTGAAAAAAAACGTACTCGGTTACTGTCGTAACCTCGGTTCCCTGAGATACGGAACGAGTACTGCGTCTTGATAAAGACGCATATGGGAAAAAGCCTTTTTTCTCCTGAACTGAAGTCTATTTCAATCACGCAGTGAAACTGCACGACTATTGGTTCGTGCAGTGGTAAAAAACGAACCAATGGGTCGGCAGCGGAGCTGCACGAACCTATGGCGACGATTCCCGCCAGATCCCGCCAAAATGGGCGGGGAATCTGGCTATATAAGCGGTCGTTTCACCATAGGATCCTCAGGTTACTTCGACTGAAGCGACGACTGAGTCGTGCAGCTACCTGGCACGGCAAAGTACGCAGTACTCGTTCCGTATCTCAGGGAACCGAGGTTACGACAGTAACCGAGTACGTTCCCTGTCGATACTCCACTCGTACTGCGTCTTGATAAAGACGTATATGGGAACTGAATTTAATCACGCCGTGCTAGGGTAGATGAACGACTGTATATACCTCCATAAGCATAAATGCCCATAGGGAAGTAAGTAGTATACTTCAGGCTAAAGCGAGCTAAACTCATAGAGGTCATGCTCGGCCTGGATGATCGTTCCATATGACTCCTGTATACTCCGTTAACCGGAGTATGCAGGGTGCCAATCAGAGAGCCTGAGCGCATTGCGGTCAAGAAATCTCTGACAGGATTGTTCCCACAGCGTATGTATACAAGCTCATCTAAGCAGAGAGGACTCTGGCCTGTAAGGCCGGTATGTCCAGGTTATAAAACCTAGCAAATGTGGACGGAGTGGCCCAGCCAGCCGCCGCACAAATCTCTGTAATGGACACACTGCTAGACCACGCCCATGACGAGGCGATGCCTCTAGTCGAATGGGCTCGTACTCCAATGGGGCATTGCAGGCCCAAAGAAGAGTATGCCAGCATGACAGCATCCACTATCCACTTAGAGAGTCTCTGCTTCGTGACCGGATGCCCTTTGGCGCGGTTACCGAAGCCAACAAAGAGCTGTTCCGTACGCCTAAAGGGGGCGGAACGCTCAAAGTAGATTCTCAGAGCTCTGACAGGGCATAACAAGGATAACTCCCGGTCCTCCTCAGACGGAGGAAGCGCGGAGAGAGCGTGATGACCTGAGCTCTGAACGGGGTTGAAAGTACCTTAGGTACGTAACCATGCCTTGGTTTCAGGACGACCTTGGAGTCGTTAGGCCCGAATTCCAGGCAGGCAGGGCTAATAGAGAGCGCCTGCAGGTCTCCAACTCGCTTAACCGACGCTAGTGCTAGTAGCAGAGCAGTTTTCAGCGAAAGTGACCGGAGGTTCGTAGACTGTAGCAGCTCAAAGGGAGGGCCTTTCAAGGCCCTCAGTACAGTGGGCAGATCCCATGTAGGGACAGTAAGGGGCCGAGGTGGATTCAACCTCCTGGCTCCCTTCAGAAAACGGACAACTGAGTTGTCTCTGCCTACCGACTGGCCCGCTATAGGGGCATGAAAGGCCGCTATAGCAGCTACGAACACCTTGAGTGTAGAGTGAGAACGTCCTTTATCTAGCAGTTCCTGCAGAAAGGACAGAACCACCGCTAACTCAGAGGTAGAGGGGTTTTCACCACGGTTGAGGCACCAAGTGGAGAAAACAGACCACTTAAGGGCGTAGAGGCGTCTCGTAGACGGGGCTCTAGCCTCAGAAATGGTGTTTAACACTCGCTCTGGGAGGCCAGTAGGCTCCCGTTGAGCGGCCAAATGTAGAGAGCCCACAGCTCGGGTCGAGGGTGCCATATTGTTCCGTTCGCCTGAGAGAGGAGATCCCGTCTCAGGGGCACGGGCAAGGGGGCTGCTGTCAGTAGCTGAGTCAGCTCTGACAACCAAGGTTGGTTCCTCCACAAGGGGGCCACCAATAGCACCTTGTGACCCTGTTCCCTGACACGCCTGACGACCTGTGGAAGCAGGGCGATCGGGGGGAATGCATAAAGGAGGAGGTTGGGCCAGTCGTGGGCCAACGCGTCCCTGTCCTTCGAATAATAAATTGGGCAGTGAGAGTTGTCTTTGGAGGCGAAAAGGTCTACTTCTGCCTTGCCAAAGATCTTCCAGATCTTCTGAACCACCTGCGGATGGAGCATCCACTCCTCTGAGGGGACATTGCTCCGAGATAACATATCTGCTCCTTGGTTCAGTCTGCCCGGCAGGTTTGCTGCCCTCAGCGAGCGCAGGTTGAGCTGAGCCCATTCCAGAAGGCGCTCTGCCAGAATAAAGAGGCGCTTCGAGGAGACACCTCCCTGGTGATTTATATAGGACACCACGGACATGTTGTCTGAGCGAATCAGCACATGGCGTCCTATTAGGTCCGGCAGGAAAAACTGGCAGGCTCGACAAACTGCTAACATTTCCAAGCAGTTGATGTGGAAGCCCTTCTCCGCCTTCGACCAATGGCCGAAGGTCGGTTTGCCTTCGCACAGCGCCCCCCAACCTGTGTTGGAGGCGTCTGTCGTGACAACTTTCCTGGTGTGGACCAACCCCATGGCCACGCCCTTCTCCATCCACCGTGGGTTCTTCCAGGGGGTCAGGGCTGTTACACAGGCCTGATTCACCCTGATATGCAGGGGTCCATGACGCCATGCGTTGTGTGGAACCCGTGGTTTCAACCAGCGTTGAAGGGGGCGCATGCGGAGCAGGCCCAGCTGTAACACTGGCGATGCTGCGGCCATGAGGCCCAGCATTCTCTGAAACACTTTGAGTGGGCGAGCGGTGTCGCTCTTGAAGGTGGCCGCGAGTTTCTGAATGGCCAGAGCGCGTTCTGGCGCTATCACCGCTCTCATGCGAGCTGAGTCCAGAACTGTACCCAGGAACGATACTCGTTGGCTGGGAGACAGTGCGCTTTTGGCGAAATTGACCCTGAGCCCCAGGCGCTCTAAGTGGCTGAGGATGAGGGTTCTGTGTGAAAGTAGTTCCACCTCTGACTGGGCCAGAATGAGCCAGTCGTCGAGGTAGTTGAGAATGCGGATTCCCATCTGTCTCAGAGGGGAAAGAGCCGCGTCCATGCACTTCGTAAAAGTACGGGGGGCCAGAGACAGCCCAAAGGGTAGGACCGTGTACTGGTAAGCCACTCCCTCGAAGGCGAATCTCAAGAATCGTCTGTGATGGGGGGCTATCTGGATGTGAAAGTATGCATCTTTCAGGTCCAGAGAACAGAACCAGTCCCCTGTGCAAATCTGCGAGAGGATCTGCTTCAGCGTGATCATCCTGAACGGCCGTCTCATGAGGGCGTGATTCAGGCGTCTGAGATCGAGGATGGGCCGGAGGCCGCCATCCTTTTTGGGGACGAGGAAGTAACGGCTGTAAAAGCCTGACTCGCTCAAAGCTGGAGGAACCATTTCTATGTCTCCTTTTTCCAGCAACGTCATCACCTCTGAGCGTAGAACGCGAGCGTTCTCGCCGTGCACCGAGGTGGAGACCACGCCGCTGAAACGCGGGGGTCTTCGAGCGAATTGGATTGAATAACCTCGTTTTATTATCCCCATAACCCACTCTGACACAGGGATGGCCTGCCAGGCCTCGGCCCGCGTGGCAAGGGGTTGGATAAACTCGAGTGGCCGGCTGCACGGAGGCAGGGCACTCGTGAGGGACGGAAGAGGAAAACTGCTCTTTTTTTGAGAATGTTTGTGTTTTATTTTTTCCACTATCACAGCGGACGGTTGCATGGGCGCTTGTACGGACCCTGTAGCAACAAACACAATTTCCTCTGCACCCGGAAGAAAACGGGGTGCAAAGAGGTTTCTCATGAGAGGCCTCTTGGTGGGCGGTCCGGCCGTGGCGGGACTCGACCCTCTCCTCTTCCTGTCCTGCAGATCAGGAGGACGCCGGAGGCGCAGGGTCCAACGCTATCTTGGGTCGGGGGCCCTGGCGCTTCGGAGGGGGGTGGCGTCTGGCTGAGCGTGAACGCCCTCGCGGCTGCTGAGTCCTAGCAGGCTGAGGGGCGGAAACGGCAGGTGCAGGTTTCGCGGGCTGCTGAGTCGGCGCAGTCCTGGGGCGACTCTGAGCAGCTGCTGGGCTGGAGCGCTTGGGCAGGAAGTGTCGCATAGCCTGTGACGCCTTCTGTGCCTCTGTGAAGCGCTCAGCGAATCCTTCCACCACAGGTCCAAAGAGGCCGCTGGGGGAAATTGGAGCATCAAGGAAGGAGACCCTGTCCGCGTCCTTAATCTCCGTCAGCGTGAGCCACAGGTGGCGCTCGATCACTACCAGGCTGGCCATAGACCTTCCTATGGCCTGGGCGGTAGTCTTGGTGGCTCGCAAAGCCAGGTCCGTTGCACTTCTCAGTTCCCTGAGAGTCGCAGGATCAGGCTCAGACTCATCTATGGCAGAGAGGAGCTTGGCCTGATAGACCTGGAGAACCGCCATAGAGTGGAGCGCCGAAGCCGCCTGTCCAGCTGAAGCGTAGGAGCGTCCAGCGAGCGCTGAAGTGGTTCTGCATGGCTTGGACGGGTGATTGGCTTTCGCCTTCCAGACGATGGCAGTGGGTGGGCAGAGATGTGCAGCCACTGACTCATCCAGTTGAGGCATCCTCTCATATCCCTTTTCTTCAGCGCCGTCAATTGTAGTGAGGGCGGATGAAGCGGAAGTACGGAGGCGGGCAGAGTAAGGGGAGCGCCAAGATCTCGTGAGCTCGTCGTGAACTTCAGGGAAGAACGGCGATGGTCGTAGCTGAGGGGCCTGACGGCGCCCCGGCAGAAACCACTCATCCAGACGGCTACGAGAGGGCTCCTCTGGTGGAGACCACTCCAAACCCAGCTCTTCAACCGCTTTTGAGAGGACACGGAAAAGTTCGGCATCCATCCCGGCTTTGGCGGCGCTGGGCGCGGGCAAACCTGAGGGGGCGGGGTCAGTCACTGAGCCCGACAGCTCCTCAGCATCTGAAGCTACCAGTGACATGCTGTCATCGGCCAGCTCATCGTCATTTCCCCCGAACGAGACCAGATCGCTCACGCTTGCAGAGGGACGCTGGTCAGGTTGGGAAAAAAGGACGGGAGACACCTCTCTGTGTGGCGAAAGCGAGGCACGCGGGATCTGAGCCGGCGTGAGCTCGCTCTCAACCGGGCGCTGAGAACCTCTGCCCCGCTGTTTTTTCCTCACAGGTCCCTGGGAGGAAGAAAACGGGAGGGCGCGAGGGGCGGGGTCGCTCTCTGAAAAGAAAGCGATCCGCGAGCGCAGAGAGGCGAGACTGATGCTCTCGCAGTGAGAACAATCAGAGCCAGCGAGCGCGGCATCTGCATGGGATTTCCCCAAGCAGGAAACACACTCGCTGTGACCGTCATCGGCGTGCAGGGGGGACCTGCACGAACCGCAGTAACGGCGCGGCATTATAACGCAGATTTGCTCTTTTAGAGACTTACGTGATAATCGCCGGATGGCGGCAGCGAACGGGACCGGAACTGCTGCGATGCTGGGGCGCGTAGAAAGGCGGATCAGCCGAGCAGATCGAGGTCGCTGGGTCCAGCTGCGAGGCGTGTCAACGGCGAGTAGGCTTCTGGGTCAGTGTAGACGAAGTCGTCGTCGCTGAAGGAGAAGAAATCTGAGGATCCTATGGCGAAACGACCGCTTATATAGCCAGATTCCCCGCCCATTTTGGCGGGATCTGGCGGGAATCGTCGCCATAGGTTCGTGCAGCTCCGCTGCCGACCCATTGGTTCGTTTTTTTACCACTGCACGAACCAATAGTCGTGCAGTTTCACTGCGTGATTGAAATAGACTTCAGTTCAGGAGAAAAAAGGCTTTTTCCCATATGCGTCTTTATCAAGACGCAGTACTCGTTCCGTATCTCAGGGAACCGAGGTTACGATAGTAACCGAGTACGTTTTTTTTCAATAGCCTGAAGATTAAGATAAACAATAGTAAAAAATAAAAAAAACAGCTTTGCAGGCATATCACGTCTTACATTTTCATCAAAGCTATACAGTAAAATGCCTTGAAAATGAAGACAGTCAGGGTCATTATGAATAAATATCAATTGACAGAAAGAACAAACCTATAAAGGAAAGATTTTTCTGAGTGCTTGAAAATGAGGAATGGTGTAAGTGCAAGAATGGACTTTGATGTTAGGGGTGAATTTGCCATAACTCAAATACTATTTTATGAGTGTTGGTATATGCAGAGATAATGCGTGCAACAATGGATTTTGATGTTTGGTGTGAATTTGCTTTTAATTATCTCCAAAACTATACAGTAAAATGACTTGACAATTAAAACAGTAATAGTCAGGGTCACTCTGAATGTATATCAATTGACAGAATGAGCTAATCTATAAAGGAAAACTTTTTATGAGCGTTGGAAAATGGGACACGGTGCAAGTGCTATGACGCATTTTGTTGTTTGGGGTGGTTTTGCTTTTAATTTTCTCCAATACTATACAGTAAAATGACTTGATAATTAATACAGTAATAGTCAGGGTCACTCTGAATAAATATAAATTGGAAGAATGAGCTAACCTATAAAGGAACACTTTTTATGAGTGTTGGAAAATGGGACACAGTGCAAGTGCTATGACGCATTTTGTTGTTTAGGGTGATTTTGCTTTTAGTTTTCTCCAATACTATACAGTAAAATGACTTGATATCTAATACAGTAATAGTCAGGGTCACTCTGAATAAATATAAATTGGAAGAATGAGCTAGCCTATAAAGGAACACTTTTTATGAGTGTTGGAAAATGGGACACAGTGCAAGTGCTATGACGCATTTTGTTGTTTGGGGTGATTTTGCTTTTAATTTTCTCCAAAACTATACAGTAAAATGACTTGACAATTAATACAATAATAGTCAGGGTCACTCTGAATAAATATAAATTAGAAGAATGAGCTAACCTATAAAGGAACACTTTTTATGAGTGTTGGAAAATGGGACACAGTGCAAGTGCTATGATGCATTTTGTTGTTTGGGGTGATTTTGCTTTTAATTTTCTCCAAAACTATACAGTAAAATGACTTGACAATTAATACAGTAATAGTCAGGGTCACTCTGAATAAATATAAATTGGAAGAATGAGCTAACCTATAAAGGAACACTTTTTATGAGTGTTGGAAAATGGGACACAGTGCAAGTGCTATGACGCATTTTGTTGTTT
Organism: Schizothorax lantsangensis; assembly: GCA_027422415.1. Taxonomy (NCBI): domain Eukaryota; kingdom Metazoa; phylum Chordata; class Actinopteri; order Cypriniformes; family Cyprinidae; genus Schizothorax; species Schizothorax lantsangensis. The sequence continues at coordinate 185,646 of JAPDDO010000425.1, forward strand.
AGGGTGATTTTGCTTTTAGTTTTCTCCAATACTATACAGTAAAATGACTTGATAATTAATACAGTAATAGTCAGGGTCACTCTGAATAAATATAAATTGAAATATTGAGCTAACCTATAAACGAACACGTTTTATGAGTGTTTGAAAATGGGACACAGTGCAAGTGCTATGACGCATTTTGTTGTTTGGGGTGATTTTGCTTTTAATTTTCTCCAATACTATACAGTAAAATTACTTGATAACTAATACAGTAATAGTCAGGGTCACTCTGAATAAATATAAATTAGAAGAATGAGCTAACCTATAAAGGAACACTTTTTATTAGTGTTGGAAAATGGGACACAGAGCGAGTGCTATGACGCATTTTGTTGTTTGGGGTGATTTTGCTTTTAGTTTTCTCCAATACTATACAGTAAAATTACTTGATAATTAATACAGTAATAGTCAGGGTCACTCTGAATAAATATAAATTAGAAGAATGAGCTAACCTATAAAGGAACACTTTTTATTAGTGTTGGAAAATGGGACACAGTGCGAGTGCTATGACGCATTTTGTTGTTTGGGGTAATTTTGCTTTTAGTTTTCTCCAATACTATACAGTAAAATTACTTGATAATTAATACAGTAATAGTCAGGGTCACTCTGAATAAATATAAATTAGAAGAATGAGCTAACCTATAAAGGAACACTTTTTATTAGTGTTGGAAAATGGGACACAGTGCGAGTGCTATGACGCATTTTGTTGTTTGGGGTGATTTTGCTTTTAGTTTTCTCCAATACTATACAGTAAAATGACTTGATATCTAATACAGTAATAGTCAGGGTCACTCTGAATAAATATAAATTGGAAGAATGAGCTAACCTATAAAGGAACACTTTTTATGAGTGTTGGAAAATGGGACACAGTGCAAGTGCTATGACGCATTTTGTTGTTTGGGGTGATTTTGCTTTTAGTTTTCTCCAATACTATACAGTAAAATTACTTGATAATTAATACAGTAATAGTCAGGGTCACTCTGAATAAATATAAATTAGAAGAATGAGCTAACCTATAAAGGAACACTTTTTATGAGTGTTGGAAAATGGGACACAGTGCAAGTGCTATGACGCATTTTGTTGTTTGGGGTGATTTTGCTTTTAGTTTTCTCCAATACTATACAGTAAAATTACTTGATAATTAATACAGTAATAGTCAGGGTCACTCTGAATAAATATAAATTAGAAGAATGAGCTAACCTATAAAGGAACACTTTTTATTAGTGTTGGAAAATGGGACACAGTGCAAGTGCTAGGACGCATTTTGTTGTTTGGGGTGATTTTGCTTTTAATTTTCTCCAATACTATACAGTAAAATGACTTGATAATTAATACAGTAATAGTCAGGGTCACTCTGAATAAATATAAATTGAAATATTGAGCTAACCTATAAACGAACACGTTTTATGAGTGTTTGAAAATGGGACACAGTGCAAGTGCTATGACGCATTTTGTTGTTTGGGGTGATTTTGCTTTTAATTTTCTCCAATACTATACAGTAAAATTACTTGATAATTAATACAGTAATAGTCAGGGTCACTCTGAATAAATATAAATTAGAAGAATGAGCTAACCTATAAAGGAACACTTTTTATTAGTGTTGGAAAATGGGACACAGTGCGAGTGCTATGACGCATTTTGTTGTTTGGGGTGATTTTGCTTTTAGTTTTCTCCAATACTATACAGTAAAATTACTTGATAATTAATACAGTAATAGTCAGGGTCACTCTGAATAAATATAAATTAGAAGAATGAGCTAACCTATAAAGGAACACTTTTTATTAGTGTTGGAAAATGGGACACAGTGCGAGTGCTATGACGCATTTTGTTGTTTGGGGTGATTTTGCTTTTAGTTTTCTCCAATACTATACAGTAAAATGACTTGATATCTAATACAGTAATAGTCAGGGTCACTCTGAATAAATATAAATTAGAAGAATGAGCTAACCTATAAAGGAACACTTTTTATTAGTGTTGGAAAATGGGACACGGTGCGAGTGCTATGACGCATTTTGTTGTTTGGGGTGATTTTGCTTTTAGTTTTCTCCAATACTATACAGTAAAATGACTTGATATCTAATACAGTAATAGTCAGGGTCACTCTGAATAAATATAAATTGGAAGAATGAGCTAACCTATAAAGGAACACTTTTTATGAGTGTTGGAAAATATGACACAGTGCAAGTGCTATGACGCATTTTGTTGTTTGGGGTGATTTTGCTTTTAGTTTTCTCCAATACTATACAGTAAAATTACTTGATAATTAATACAGTAATAGTCAGGGTCACTCTGAATAAATATCAGTTGAAAGAGTGAGCTAACCTATAAAGGAACACTTTTTATGAGTGTTGGAAAATGGGACACAGTGCAAGTGCTAGGACGCATTTTGTTGTTTGGGGTGATTTTGCTTTTAATTTTCTCCAAAACTATACAGTAAAATGACTTGACAATTAATACAGTAATAGTCAGGGTCACTCTGAATAAATATAAATTGGAAGAATGAGCTAACCTATAAAGGAACACTTTTTATGAGTGTTGGAAAATGGGACACAGTGCAAGTGCTATGACGCATTTTGTTGTTTGGGGTGATTTTGCTTTTAGTTTTCTCCAATACTATACAGTAAAATGACTTGATAATTAATACAGTAATAGTCAGGGTCACTCTGAATAAATATAAATTAGAAGAATGAGCTAACCTATAAAGGAACACTTTTTATTAGTGTTGGAAAATGGGACACAGTGCGAGTGCTATGACGCATTTTGTTGTTTGGGGTGATTTTGCTTTTAGTTTTCTCCAATACTATACAGTAAAATTACTTGATAATTAATACAGTAATAGTCAGGGTCACTCTGAATAAATATAAATTAGAAGAATGAGCTAACCTATAAAGGAACACTTTTTATTAGTGTTGGAAAATGGGACACAGTGCGAGTGCTATGACGCATTTTGTTGTTTGGGGTGATTTTGCTTTTAGTTTTCTCCAATACTATACAGTAAAATGACTTGATATCTAATACAGTAATAGTCAGGGTCACTCTGAATAAATATAAATTGGAAGAATGAGCTAACCTATAAAGGAACACTTTTTATGAGTGTTGGAAAATGGGACACAGTGCAAGTGCTATGACGCATTTTGTTGTTTGGGGTGATTTTGCTTTTAGTTTTCTCCAATACTATACAGTAAAATTACTTGATAATTAATACAGTAATAGTCAGGGTCACTCTGAATAAATATCAGTTGAAAGAGTGAGCTAACCTATAAAGGAACACTTTTTATGAGTGTTGGAAAATGGGACACAGTGCAAGTGCTAGGACGCATTTTGTTGTTTGGGGTGATTTTGCTTTTAGTTTTCTCCAATACTATACAGTAAAATTACTTGATAATTAATACAGTAATAGTCAGGGTCACTCTGAATGTACATCAATTGGCATAATGAGCTAACCTATAAAGGAACACTTTTTATTAGTGTTGGAAAATGGGACACAGTGCAAGTGCTATGACGCATTTTGTTGTTTGGGGTGATTTTGCTTTTAGTTTTCTCCAATACTATACAGTAAAATTACTTGATAAGTAATACAGCAATAGTCATGGTCACTCTGAATGTATATCAATTGACAGAATGAGCTAACCTATAAAGGAACACTTTTTATGAGTGTTTGAAAATGGGACACAGTGCAAGTGCTAGGACGCATTTTATTGTTTGGGGTGATTTTGCTTTTAATTTTCTCCAAAACTATACAGTAAAATGACTTGACAATTAATACAGTAATAGTCAGGGTCACTCTGAATAAATATAAATTGGAAGAATGAGCTAACCTATAAAGGAACACTTTTTATGAGTGTTGGAAAATGGGACACAGTGCAAGTGCTATGACGCATTTTGTTGTTTGGGGTGATTTTGCTTTTAGTTTTCTCCAATACTATACAGTAAAATGACTTGATAATTAATACAGTAATAGTCAGGGTCACTCTGAATAAATATCAGTTGAAAGAGTGAGCTAAACTATAAAGGAACACTTTTTATGAATGTTGGAAAATGGGACACAGTGCAAGTGCTAGGACGCATTTTGTTGTTTGGGGTGATTTTGCTTTTAATTTTCTCCAAAACTATACTGTAAAATGACTTGACAATTAATACAGTAATAGTCAGGGTCACTCTGAATAAATATAAATTGGAAGAATGAGCTAACCTATAAAGGAACACTTTTTATGAGTGTTGGAAAATGGGACACAGTGCAAGTGCTATGACGCATTTTGTTGTTTAGGGTGATTTTGCTTTTAGTTTTCTCCAATACTATACAGTAAAATGACTTGATAACTAATACAGTAATAGTCAGGGTCACTCTGAATAAATATCAGTTGAAAGAGTGAGCTAACCTATAAAGGAACACTTTTTATCAGTGTTGGAAAATGGGACACAGTGCAAGTGCTAGGACGCATTTTGTTGTTTGGGGTGATTTTGCTTTTAATTTTCTCCAAAACTATACAGTAAAATGACTTGACAATTAATACAGTAATAGTCAGGGTCACTCTGAATAAATATAAATTGGAAGAATGAGCTAACCTATAAAGGAACACTTTTTATGAGTGTTGGAAAATGGGACACAGTGCAAGTGCTATGACGCATTTTGTTGTTTGGGGTGATTTTGCTTTTAGTTTTCTCCAATACTATACAGTAAAATGACTTGATAATTAATACAGTAATAGTCAGGGTCACTTTGAATAAATATAAGTTGAAATATTGAGCTAACCTATAAACTAACACGTTTTATGAGTGTTTGAAAATGGGACACAGTGCAAGTGCTATGACGCATTTTGTTGTTTAGGGTGATTTTGCTTTTAGTTTTCTCCAATACTATACAGAAACATGACTTGATAATTAAAACAGTAATAGTCAGGGTCACTCTGAATAAATATCAATTGACAGAATGAGCTAACCTATAAAGGAACACTTTTTATGAGTGTTTGAAAATGAAAATGATAATATATATACATACATAACATATATATATATATATATGTATATATGTATACATACACACACACACGCACGCACACAAACATTAAAATTAAGAAATAACAATGAATAAAAAACATTAATATTAACATTTATTAACATTAATATGATAATTAATGTACAATACAAACGTTTATGTACAAAAATAATGTATTTACAAACATTAAAATCAAAAGTAAAAGTAAAAAAAAGCAAAAGTGTAAAGGAAACGCCGGTATGACAGCTTTAAAACCATTTAGACCGCTCTCAGCACCCGTACCGTAAGTGCACGACTAGACGCGCATACAAAAAAAAGTGCGGCCCTCTTGACCGTGCATTTCAAAGCGCGGCTGGCTTGACCGCAGTCACGTGGGCGCATGAACCAGCGTTGCAGTGTTTACCGACTCTTTTGTAAGACAAAGCGCATAGCAACTACCGACATTTTGGATAAACCTTAAGCTTTCATTCAGTAGAATAATGTCACCGGTTTCGGCCCGCGAGCGCGAGGTTTCGCCTTCCCGACGTAGTCTTTCTCCTCCGGCAGAGTTAGCAGCACATTCAAAGAACCGAACCGCAGCAGACTTGTGAATGAACGAGGACAAAACAGCCTTTCCAAAAACTATCACTGTTGACTGTCTGGGCATATGAACATGGGTGTAGTTCGTCTGTAAATATGCACATAGTTTGTTACACAGACGGACGTTTGTGCTCCATATAAAATAATATAATTCACTGCTGTATAACAGCGTATTGCAGTTATAATTAAATATTTTAGCAATTCAGTTGAAGTGAAGATTCTCCCCAGCAAGGGGAGGTTATCACGGGGCAGACAGCACGTTGCCTGTTATGTCGTTTGGGCTGCGTTGTTGAGCGCAGTGGCACTGATATTTCACACACTTTAAGCTCTTTTATTTTCCAAACGTGATTAGTCCAACGAATCGTTCGGTTTGTAATGCGCACCGAACCGAAAGCCTCGTACCGAACGGTTCAATACGAATACGCGTATCGTTACACCCCTAATATATATATATATATATATATATATATAAGTTGATAAGCAGTTAAATGTGTTGGTTTACACACAGAGAAAAGTGTAAGCTTTTAATAAGTCCAAGAATAAAATGATTAATTTACTTAACATGTTCAAATTGATTTACATAACTTTTTTTTTGCTGTTTTCTAACAGTTTGGACTTGAATAAAGAAAGAACTTGCACTTAACCTTTTCACAGGCATTTTGTTTTCATAGTTAGACAGATATCGTGATGTATCATTATAATGATTTTCTAGCAATATATCGATTATCGCAGAATCGCTGTATCATGATTATATCGTATTGTGAGGTACCCTGCGATTTCCACCCCTGTGTGTGTGTATGTGTGTATATATATATATATATATATATATGGGGGGGGGAGTTTAGTTTGTCACCTTTTTCACTCCTTACGAGTTTGCACCCCTGATTTGGATCAACATAGGCTACATTTGTGAACGCACACTTTCTGCACTGTCGCGCGTCAAGTCACGCTTCCGTGCGCGTCTTACAGACCGCAACTTCATTGTGCTGTTACTCCTTTCGAGCAGAATTTCACAAAATTGGTCAGCTCCCGACAGCATCAGGTGTTTTATTAATGGTGAGTAGAATTATTTTATTTATTTAAATAAATGTAATCGTTTAGATATCATAATATTTAGGCTATAAATAATATTATAAATCTGGTTGGTTTGTATTGATGACGTAATATGTAAATGACATGCGTGCGGCCCGTGAGACTTGCACTTGGACCATAGTGCGGCCCGGTGGAAAAAAAAGGTTGAGAACCACTGATCTAAAGACTCTCGGCATTTGAGCCATGGAGAACATTGTGGATGAATTTAAATTATGGAAGGAAGTGTGCCGAAGAGTCTTGTGACCGGTGCTGGCAAAAGGAGTCGGAATGTGCACAGGCTAATTTTGAGCTACAGACAAACAAAAGTGAAAAATGTTGATTTTGGTCGAATTTCAGGTTTTCACAAAAATTAGTTAATTAAGCCCTCGTCTAGTAATCCCAATGCTCCAAATAGTAATTAAACACAAAAAATGATCTTTATTTGAACATTTTTTGAGAGGAGTACCTTTTTTTTTTTCTGCTCTCTTCTCGTGCTGCCGCTGACTGACGTAAGAATTAGGGGTTCTCCGACTGATCGGCTACCGATCACTATAGGCCGATAATCGCTTTGGGATGTTTGAAGCACTGTAGGATGCTGATCTCCTGGAGCACCAAAGGGTCCTAAGATCTGGAACACGCAGATGTGGCCCTGGAGTAGGTGCAGAAAGTCCTTGCCTGGAACACAAAAGCAAAATTACCTTGCAAATGGGGAAGTCGTGGCCTAATGGTTGCGAGTTCGAGTCTCGGGCCGGCAGGAATTGTAGGTGGGGGAGTGAATAACCAGCACTATCTCCACCCTCAATACCACGACTGAGGTGCCCTTGAGCAAGGCACCGAACCCCCAAATGCTCCCCGGGCGCCGCAGCATAAATGGCTGCCCACTGCTCCGGGTGTGTGTTCACGGTGTGTGTGTGTTCACTGCTGTGTGTGTGCACTTTGGATGGGTTAATTGTAGAGCACAAATTCCGAGTATGGGTCGCATACTTGGCCGTATGTCACGTCACTTTCATTTAACTTTTTCACTTTCAAATGTCCGTGTGTCTTCTGCCTCCATCCGCTTTGTCTCTCTAGGGTGGAGATTCAGGACGTGCTGCATTTGTTGTTGTCTCGCTAGACGAAGACTCAGAACGTAGAGTATCTCTTTCTCTCAGAACGTGGTCATATCTGTTGCTGCCTCAAAAGCTGGAGACTCAGGGCTTGATATCTGTTATTGCCTCTTCCGTTCAGAATGTTGGTGATCTGATGGTGTCCCTTCCCTTTTGGGACTCAAAACTTGGTTGTTTCTGTTACTGTCTCTCTGGACGTGCCGGAGACTCAGAACAAGGAGTGTCTTTTGGAAGGGTACCTTTTATCCCTTCCTGATGAGGAGGAGATTGCAATTTGGTGCTTCTCCATTTCCATGCTAACGCGATGCTCTGAATAAATATGAGATGGGTGTGTTGTAGTTTGCATCAGTTTTAAGGTTTGAAAACATGGATTTGGATGGATCTCTGTGATCTCTCTGTGACCCACTGCTGCTGCGTCCAGAAGTCCTAAGGAATTTTTATGGCAGTCACAAGCCAAACCTTAGAAATCAGTCTCGAGGTGGGTGAAGGGCATTTTGACCAATGAGAAGTCCTGTCCTTCCCAGGCTTGGTGCCAAAGGTCTTCTTCTTGCCCTCTAAGAGGCTGGCTGTTGTCCTAGCATCTTTATCAGATAGCGTTGGATAGTTTGCTTATGTTAGTCCTACAAGATCCAATCAAAATGTAGCAAACCTTTGTCCACTATTGTGGTTAGAGAGGAATGTGGAATGTGCTGTCCACTACACTAGAATTTTATATAAGCCACAAGAACTGTGGCACTATATTACAATGCTTTTACCAGAGTTAAGGAGGTTTCAGGCATTCACATTTAGATAATTTGCTTTATTACATTGTTGGCTACAGTGATGGTACATATCTTGAACATCCTATTGGATCTTGACCTTTTTGTCTCTGTTTTGCAGTTGCTCTGGGGCGAAACCAGCCCCTGAAGAGAGAGAAGCCCAAATGGAAGAGCGACTATCCAATGACCGATGGGCAGCTGCGCAGCAAGCGTGATGAATTCTGGGATACGGCACCGGCTTTTGAAGGCCGCAAGGAAATTTGGGATGCACTTAAAGCGGCTGCCCAGGCCTTTGAAAGCAATGACCATGAGCTTTCTCAAGCCATAATTGATGGTGCCAGCATAACATTACCACATGGTAAGAGACGCACGTCACAGATGCACAGGTGCTTTGTACGGTGCCCGGGAGGGCCCGTCTTCGGTTCACTTAGTTTTGTCGTGGCCACGAGATATTAATTTGTGGGAACGTGATAATATGTTGTGGCCACGAGATATTAATTTGTGGGAACGTCATATTAACTCGTGGGAACGTGATATTATGTTGTGGCCACGAGATCGTTTTGTCGAAGTAACGACATCCTTATGTCGTGGCCTCAAGATGTTATGTTGAGGGAACGACATCCATTTCTCGTGGCCACGACTTCTTATGTTGAGGGAACAACATATTTTTCTCGTGGCCACGAGTTTAATGCGTTAACAAACCTATGTGACCATAGCAACCCGATTATCAGAGATGGATAAAACATATGTATTTTATTAACATTAAACATTTCATTTAATATTTGTATATTATTATTATTAGGTTATATTAACTTGTTAGGGCTATATTTTTATATTAATTTCATATAAATATAATATTTTATTATTTCCCCTTTCAATTCGTGTATCGCTTAACCTAATTAACGTTCCGTATAATTATGATATTTGCTACCATATATTTTGCAAATACTGTAAACGCCTGACAATTATGCCAATACTATGATTGTAGGCTATTTATGCACGTGCATTTTGATAAATGAGCATGTGAATGATTCATTCCTTAACGAAACACTAGGCAGTAGGCTATAATATTAATAATTATTAATTCACAGAAAAAAATAAAAGAAATATGTTAAATTCAACCTTTAAACTGCATTTCCAATAGGCTATAAATTCCAGTCAGCATAATCAAAGCTTTATGTCGAGCATTTACTGTTGGCTTATTTACAAAACTGGTCAGAACACTATGTAAAGAGATCGAAATGAAGGGGAAAAACGAATACAAAAGTATAATAATAATAATAATAATATACAAATATTACGGAAAAAGACGATCAGTTAACGGACACACACAGCTAAACTGTGGGATGGATAAAAATGTTTTCTTGTAGGTCTATTTTATTTTATGTACATTATGTAACATTTAAACTATTTGTGATAAACTTAATTCGAATGCTGGTTACATCGCGTGCAATTGCCTACAGTCCAGTAGCCTATGGTCAATATAATAATTTAATTATGTAATAATTTTTATAATAATTTCTTAATAATATTAATGAATCCCTGATAATCCCAGGTTGCTATGGTCACGTAGGCTTGTTTACACATTAAACTCGTGGCCACGAGAAAAATATGTCTTTCCCTCGACATAAGAATTCGTGGCCACGAGAAATGGATGTCGTTCCCTCAACATAACATCTTGAGGCCACGACATAATATCACGTTCCCACGAGTTAATATGACGTTCCCACAAATTAATATCTCGTGGCCACAACATATCATCACATTCCCACGAATTAATATCTCGTGGCCATGACAAAACTAAGTGAACCGAAGACGGGCCCTCCCGGGCACCGTAGCTTTGCATGTATTCGGATGGTTTTATTAAAATCGTCTTCCAGATTTTCTGACAATCCATTTTCTTTTTAATTTCTGTTTTTTTGTCAGTTTCCCTTTCAGTCCCATTCTTTTTTTGGGGGGGGGTCTTGCTTAGTTGGGGACAAAGAGTCGAAAAGTAAGCAGATCTTGCAGTTTTTAAGGCATTTCTGTAGCCAGAAACACTATCATTTCACACAATTTGAAATACCTCTGGTTTTGTTTTATTCCAGCTGCACTCCATTTTTTGGGCTGTTCTCTTTAGGGCATGAATGAACTTGTTATATCATGGCATCGAATTGTTTTCCTTAAAGGGATAGTTCTCCCAAAAATTTTTTTTGTTATCAACAATTTTTTATTTTCATTTTTTTCACAAACAACACAACATAATATCCAAAATAAAACAAAACAAAACAGCAGACACATACTCAACATCTCAAGGTTCAATCAAAAGGGAGGGAGAGAGGGAAGGACAACAAGAACACAAAAGTTACTCCTTTAAATAATCACGTATATTCAGTAACAAACACTGCCAAGCCTCAATGGTTGAAGGCCTGGCCCCACCGACTCGCGCCGTTGTACATTCACATGAGACAATTTGCAGGAGGCTACGGATCCAATATGCCTCTCTACACATGTGTGGTGTAAACCAGTTCTGAATTATTGTCTTCTTCACAGCTGTAAAACCAGCAAACAACATTCTCTTTTGCATTGAACTAATACAGAGACCAGAATCATCATTAAGAAGACATAAACTTGGGTTAACAGACCAATCAATTCGCAGTAATGATGACAAAACCAGGTTTACATGTGTCCATAGACTGATGACGACAGGACATTCCCAAAACATATGCAGAAAAGTGCCCGATGATGTAGTGTTACATATATGGCAGTTCAAATTTGACTGCAGTTTCATTTTAAATCTTTTGTAAGGAGTTCTCCCAAAAATTGAAATTTGTTTTACTCGCCCTCAGACCATCCAAGATGTATGTGATGTTTTTCTTGAGTAGAACAGTAAAGAAGATTTTTTTTTACCTGAAATCATGGTCCTTAGTGATTTCATAAAATACAAGTCAGCAGCTATTGTTTTTTGATAATAATAATAATAATAATAATAATAATAATAATAATTAAAAAAAAAACATTTCAAGGAACACTAAATTTATAGCCATGACTCCTGATGATATATTGAGGTTTTATGAATCTAAACAATCGGTCTGCGCGAGAAACTGATAATCATTTACATCATTATTACCTATAATCCATAGTCTCAGGCAATGGGGAAATCCGATTATTTTCCGTGAACTGGTTCTCCCAGAAAGTTTTTCAATTAACTGGTTCAGTTCACCTGTTTATGTATGTAATCATGCAATTTTGTTATGTATATACAATTATTTTATTAAAGCACCCAATAATGATGTGAAATGCGGTTTTGTTGTGATGTCTAAACCCTTTAAAGTGAATAAATAAGTCTTCATCAGCTCACCTTTTACATAAACAATGAGAAACCATAAAAACTTTAATTTCACAGCTTCATTCAAGTGCTCGGTTTCAATTAAGTAACTTGCATATCTGTGCTGCCAAAGCCACTAGATGGCAAGCCTGCAACCGTTAGTCGAAAAAGTGTAATGGCTAAAGCTAACGCTTCCGGTCTGGCAGTACGTGGGAAAGGAGACCAGATGCGTTTTTTTTTGTTTGTTTTTTTAATGGATGTCAATGGAGGAGAAGCTTCACTACGCTAAACAAACAGCTTTTTAGAGGAAACGGCTCATCATTTGAATTTATTGAAAGGATAGCCCCTTGAGATGTGACATCTCATTTTCAAGGGGTCCAAAAAACAAAATATTACAACATAAACAAAGCAACCATACAAAACACACATACACAAACTAGAAGATATGCTCAACCAATCCCCCACACCCACAGCAGGATTACTAAACAATCGATGTCATGCATAAACAAAATCAACATAAGAAAACTTACAAGCATACACAAGTTAATTTAAGATGGGAAAATAGAAATGACCTAAAGCAATAAAGGGAAGTAACAGATCTCAAAGATTGGGGAAGATTATTCCAATCGGAAGGAGCTTTATATTGAAAAGACCTACGTCCGGCTTCACTAAAAATTCAGGGAACAAAGAAAAAAGGAAAGTGCATATGTCTAAGTGAATAAGAAGATCTATATGGAATCAAATACTGTTTCAGATACCAAGGACAATCATAATAAACACATTTTAAAATGAACAGAAACCAATGAAATTGTCTTCTTGATTTAGGGTGTAACCATTTAAGCATTTCATACATATGACAGTGATGAGTACGATATGGACACCTTAACACAAATCTACACAGAGAGTTATAAATAGGGTTGGGTACCGAAACCCGGTACCAATATGGCACCGGTACCTATGTAACCGGTATGTACTAGAACCGAATCAGAATGCAGATTTCGGTGCCTCATTTCGGTGCCATGCCTGAGCGATCGATTGAAATATTTGTCCTTTGTTTCTCCGAAACGAACGTAAGAAGCATCATCACTGGCACCGCATGTGAAAAAATATTTCCCGACTGAGAAAATGCACGTGAACTTAAGTCGGAAAGTTCTAATAATACAAGTCCAACAAGTCTTTGTAGTAACGCGAGTGTGCTGTTTTCACATTCCGACTTAAAAGCACAACTCGGGAAATGAGAGCATCCGAGGAGCGCGTGAATGCAGAAATTACACTTACATTAACTAGCTAAGCTAAACATGCTTAAATTAAAATGTCTAAAGCTAAAATTCTCTTATATTCATGTTTTTAACCTGTTGTCCAACAAAAGAGAACATTATAACCTTTTTAGTCCACAACACCAGTTAAATGCTTCCTTTTGTGATCTGATGTAGCTTGTCACAGAATGAGGCAGAAAATATGTTCCATAGGCTACTAGGGCTGTGCGATTAATCGAAATCGTCATAAAATCACGATTTGAGCGTGCACGATTTCTAAATCGCTTTATAGCACGATTCTTCCCGCGCCCCCGACCTCCCGCAGTATGCTATCCGATTCAATCAGAATGCAGCGCGCCTAAATGGAGCGCGAGAACAGAACAGACCGGGCATAAAGACGTAACGCCAGGTTCACACATTCTCCGTCTGTAGTGCGTATGCGGTGTGTATTTTTTCAGCGCCCATGTTAACGGATCAGAGTGTTCACACTGCACACGGTTGCAGTCCGGCAGAGCGCTCCAGGAGCAGTGCGTCTGCAACAGTCATGCAGCGATCGTTTCCGCACAGAGTCTATTCTTGCTTTGCTGCACGCGCTGAATTAAAGTGAGTGACAACGCATTGTTCGCGGTAAAAATAAACATGGATTGACACGGAAATGTAGTAAGTACACCATAAATTCATATAATTAAAGTCTACTGTTTCAGTCAACACATGGCTTTTTGGCTAGATTTTAAACAAGCAAAAGTGCACTTTTAGATAAACAAGGCAATATGATTGCCTTGGCAAATGATTGTAAAGAGCTTTGGGTGTACAGCAATACACAATAAAGCGCTATATAAATGCATCATCCATTCATTCATATGGCACTCGTTTGAGTTCATATTTATTGAGTTTAAATGTGAATGTCTATGAAAGATTGTATTACTGTACTTTGATAAAAGAGAATCACAATGCTGAAAAAGCATTTGCAGTAACAACATTTGGATTTGAAATCAAAATAATGGATAAATGTTGTGTTTGTGGTAAACCGCCGCAGATCAGGAGTGGACTGCAAACACATCCTGTGTGAAAGCAAAATGAGTCCGTGCTGCTTCTTCACCGCATACACATACTGTATACGCAGTTACGCACTGCAGACGGAGTATGAACCTGGCGCAACAAATCTATTTCAACACCCGAGGCAGTGCCACAAAGAGCTCTATGACCAATGCATGGCAAAAAAAAAAAAAACCCTGGACACGGGATTTATTTTTAATTTTTTTGCCTTATGTCTGTTCTAGAGACGTTACAGCTTTTTGATAAAGCTCTAATTGGTTTTCTTTTGGAAATACATTTCAAATTCACACTGAATGCATTTATGACTGTAAAGCATGTCTGTGTGTGTCAAAATCGTGATTAAAATCGAAATCGCAATATTGATCAAAGAAATCGCGATTTCTTTTTTTGTCCATATCGCACAGCCCTATAGGCTACTAATACATTGATTAGCAATGGATTATAAATATACTTAATTACTATGAAAACACCAGAGATGGCTTGAATAACACAGATAAAATATACATTGTCGTAGTTGAGTGTTTATTGTATTTGTTTTATCATTCAAAATGTTTATATCTTCCGTTTACTCAGTTACAACTATAGCAATGCCTTGGGGATTTCCTGGAGCTTCATGAGTTCCGCTACTTCTGTGACTGGATATGTGTATTTTTTTGTGCAAGGGCGCCCTCTGGCATCCAGTATGAATGAAAAAGACATCATGTGTTTAGTGCTAATGGGCAATCCAATTATTAATTGGTAATTTTTTGTATTATTTTTTAATAAGTATCGGTTCAGGCACCGGTACTGTTAAAAAAAAAAACGATACCCAACCCTAGTTATAAACCACATTAACAGGCTTCAAATAAGTATCAGAGGTATTTTGACAAACTATATCGGCATAATCAATAAGAGGTAATATAACCTGAGAAATAATTATTTTCTAACTTGACATGTAAAACAATTAATTGAACGATATAGTAAGCGCAAACAACAATATGTTCTGTTAACAATATAATCGATATGAGGCTTGAAAGTAAGTTTAGGGTCAATCCAAAGACCAAGATATTTAAATGAATCAACAGCCTCAAGAGATAAACCATCATCAAAAGTAATATTCAAATCAAAAGAAAAGGAATGGCACTGACGTGTGCCAAATAACATACAGCAAGACTTCTTCTCAAACAGGGTTGCAGCAATTCAATTTCACAGATTGTATATCCAGGAGAGAAAAAAAAAGAGGAAACAGCCCTATAAGCCCCCAACAAATAAAGGATTAGGTGATACCAGTTCACAGTCAACAATCGCACCAAGCAACCCACAAAAACTGGTAGGAGGTCTGTTTGATAAAAAAATAAAAATAAATACATACACACAAATGTGGGAAGCTACCTCAGCTGCCTAACAAAGGGTGAAAAAAAAAACACTTCAAAAAAAAAAAAGTATATACAAAAAAATAGGGAAGGAGAGAGAAAAACATAAGAGAACAGTGACTAGTAATTATCACCAAACAACCTTAAAGGGGCACAATCAGACAAATACAAAATGGTCCTGAACTTATTCCATCAGGCAAACACATTCTTTACTTGAAAAGACATATACATCAGTCAAGTCACCTTTATTTATATAGCGCTTTTAACAATACAAATTGTGTCAAAGCAACTGCACAATATCAAAATGGGAAAATAGTGTCAATAATGTAAAATTACAAGATTAAACACTCAATTTTCAGTTAACGGCTTTTCATTATTGAATTCAGTGATGGCATCGTCCAGCTCAGTTCAGTTCAAAAGGTTTGTTCAATCAAGTCGACGATATTGCTGGAAATGAAGTGTCCCCAACTAAGCAAGCCAGAGGCGACAGCGGCAAGGAACCAAAACTCCATCGGTGACAGAACAGAGAAAAAAACATTGGGAGAAACCAGGCTCAGTCGGGGGGCCATTTCTCCTCTGGCCAGACGACACAGCAGTTCAATTCCAACTGCTGCAAAGTCAGATTGTAAGGGCTCAACTGGTTCCCGAGGTCTTGTCCTGATGGCTGTCTAGGTGACGGGGTCCTCACTGGGGGTCTGTCTCTGGGGCTCATCTAGGTGTCCTGGTCTCCGCTGACATTCAGGGCTGTAGAGGTCGTCTCTAGGTGCTGATCCACCATCTGATCTGGTGACTGCAGTGCAGAATCTGATGCGATACTGTAGCTGACGGCTGCATGGTTACAATTTGATCTCTAATAGTATCAATTTTGGAAGTAAAATAGTTCATAAAGTCATTACTGCTGTGCTGTTGGGAAATGTCAACACCTGTTGATGCTTTATTTTTTGTTAATTTTGCCACTGTATTGAATAAATACCTGGGGTTATGTTTGTTTTCTTCTAAAAGAGACGAAAAGTAATCAGATCTAGCAGTTTTTAAAGCTTTTCTGTAGGATAGGCTACTTTCCTGCCAAGCGATACGAAATACCTCTAGTTTCCTAATACATCAGGGCACCTGAACCTGTACAACTCCTAGCTGGAGATTCTTGCAGGCAGTTGTCAACATCTCCTGTGAGCTGGACTGCCTGCTGTTGATTCGTAGGATATTGATTTGATTTTTGAAGTTGAGTTTAAATAGCTGCTATGATCAGGTAGATTTACAATTTATTAATTTAGCAGATTACTTTTAAGGTACATGACAACATAATGTGTTCACTGGGAATCAAACTCATGACGTTGCTGTTAATAGTTCCCCAGTTAAGCTACAGGAACAGTTTAATACAATATATTATGGTAATATGTTTATATCTCATATGTTTTTCTGGATTTCACAAAATATAGTTTTTTTTTTTTTCTTTTTGTTTGTTTGTTTTTTGTCATCTGCAATTAGACAAAAGCCTTTTGTCATCTGTAAAAGGCTTTCCTGTAGCTCAAATGATAGAGCATGGCGCTAGCAACGCCAACATCATGGGTTCGATTCCCAGGGAAAGCAAGAGCTGATAAAATGTAAAAAAAAAAAAAAAAATTACTGTAACTTGAATGCAATGTAAGTCGCTTTGGATAGAAGCGTCTGCTAAATGCATAAATGTAAATGTAATTATTTATTCAAAAATACATAAAATACAATTTATATATGCAACAATTTAATACTCTTCTATGATGACCATATTTTTAATTTGTGTGATATCAAGATGATTTAATAAAAATTAATTTTGTATTAATTTGTATTTTTATTAATATTTTATTTTTTGTGAATTTACAGTACATACATGCGCGCGCGCACACACACACACACATATATATATATATATAATTTATTTATTTATTAATATATATATATATATATATATATATATATATATATATATATATATATAATATAAATATATATATATATATATATATAAATATAAATTTATGCATTTATTTCATTTTTTAAATACGTTGATACATTTAAAGTCTGTTTGAACCGGAAGTTGCTGCAGACTTTATTTCAGTATAGTGACGTATTTCTCAACTGAAATGGAATACTGAATCAAGTCACTATTATTTGTATAGCACTTTTAACAATGCAAATTGTGTCAAAGCAGCTTTACATCAGCTTGATATAAAGCTGGGTGGCTTTACATCAGCTTTACAGTATTTAGACGGGGAAATAGTGTGTCGAAATAGTGTCATTCTCCTCTGGCCAGACAAAATCAGCAGTTTAAATCTAGGCAGCAGCAGAGTCAGATTGTGCAAAGGACTCATCTGGTTCCTGTGGTCTTGTCCCGATGGCCGTCTAGGAGACAGGGTCTTCACTGGGGATCAGTCTCTGGGGCTCATCTTGTTGTCCTGGTCCTGTAGCTGTCATCTCTAGGTGCTGATCCACCATCTGATCTGGATATGGACTGGATCCGGGTGGCTGCAGTGACCATCTGATCTGGATCTGGGTGGCTACGGTGACCTCGGAATAAGAAAGAAATTGACTAATATTAGCGTAGATGCCATTCTTCTAACGATGTAACAAGTACATCGGGTGTTTTGGGAAGTGTTCCCGGTTCCGGTTGACCTAATTAATGCAGCCTAACAATCCTTTAATGGATTTGAATTATAGAAATGCGATAGTGTAAACCAGGTTAAAGAGATGGGACTTTAATCTAGATTTAAACTGACAGAGTGTGTCTGCTTCCCGAACAGTGTTAGGTAGATTGTAGATTGGAGGATTGTAGAGAGGGGGTTTTATTTTTGCTCTCCTCCTCTCCATCTCTCATTCGCAGCAAATGGTTGGAGGGACGTGGTTAAGAATATTTTGTCCAAGCCATCAAACTGACGTCATCAGAGAAGGAGTGCCATTCCAGAGCAGAAGCAAATGTTCAGATTTTGATTAAATTACCAAGACACTTTTTTTTTCAGGTGATTAACTTGCACGGATTAATTGTTCACCTCAAGACTAGCAATGGGTGCTAACAAAATTAATATTTACATTTTTGATTTCATGCGGACTTTAAAAACTTTTTTTTTTTTTTTTTTTTTTTTTTAATAGTCCAAAAATGGGTGCCAAGTTATCATAAATGGCAGTGTATAATGTGCATTTCCAGGAATGTACTCTACAGCTTCCAACAATTTCACCCCATGGTGGCCTTTTCAGAAGGGAGTCACCACCACATCGGATGACCAGGTGATGTCAAACAGTAGTCACATGAGATTTTTTTCAGCAATGTAGTCATAGTGAGCATCAGCAGTTGTTTCAGCAGCAGGGGAAATTCCATCCACAGTGGTTTTAGGGGGTTCTAGAGCTGCTCTGCATGTCATGCATGGGGTCTGTGGTAGTTTGACTTGCACAGCACTCAGAGAGCAGTGTAAGCATATTTATAGCTCTGAGATTCACCCAGCAAAAATGTCTCCGATTGTAACCATCCTCCACTTTCTCTTAAATCTCACTGGTTGTGAGTTTACAGAGATGGGTTTACACAGTTATTTTACTGTCTTTGAGTATTTGTGGTCAAGTTTATGTGAAAAGCAGTACCACTTGGTACCACTTTTTTTTTACTTTTTTTTTTTTTTAAATCACCTTATTGGAATTTAATAGCATTGTTCCCATAACATACAGACTGAAAACTTGGATATTTTATATTTTAGAGCTCCATGAATGTGTCTAATTTGGACAGTAGTCTTGCAGCACCGTTGGGCCACTTTACTGCTCATATAGTGTAAATAAAAGTAAAATTAAAAGTTATTTCTGTTTTGATACTAAAAATATATACAGTATATCACAAAGTTATATCCAACTAGCTATGAGAATCGAAGGGAACAAAAGAACTTTGGGAACAAAGGATGGGCCTCATTCAGGAGATGAATTTCAATATTTAAAGGGGTCATCGGATGCAAAATTCACTTTTACAAGTTGTTTGAACTGAAATGTGTGTTGGCAGTGTGTGTACACAACCACCCTATAATGATAAAAATGTTTATCATTGTGTTTTTAAAAAAAATTCAGGTAAATAATATCCCCTTTTTCAAATCAAGCCATTCTCAGATTCTTGGCTGTGACGTCACATGGACCCAGGCCCCTCCCACGATTGTTGATTGACACGGCCGTCTTACCTTAGACCTGCCCTGAGTGAGCTGTCATCAGCCTGCCATTGTTTAAACGCCAGAGCGGTTGTAGTCAAGAATGTCTCCTAAGCGATTGAGGGATTTTGTTGTTGGATGCAATAATGAACATAGCAGTCGTCATTTACTCCCGACATCTGATCCACTGAAGACGCAGTGGAGTACATTTGTTTTTGAAGGGAATGCGTCCCCCGATCTGCCTAAATGCGTCTATGTTTGCGCGAATCATTCGTGATTCAGCTTCACCTTCAGAAGAAGTGAGTATACGTTTTTTTTTTTAATGAATTTTGCAAACCGCCTTTCCTAATAATGTGCTTGTTAGCAAGTTTCACGATGAATGCGGCTAAAGTTTAAGTCTCTCAGAGAACTGCGTGTCACCCCACGGAGGGAGAGGGGTGGGGATAGCAGAGCTCATTAGCATTTAAAGGGAAATGCACTGAAACAGCTTGCTGTGAAAATAAATACCTCTTTTTGACAGGGTAAAAAAGGTGTTGTTTTACACTTTCATTGAGAAATTTTAACCAAAGTATGTTCTAGACTTTTCATTAAGACCCTAAAGAATCATGTCATCTTGTGGAAAATGGGCATCCAATGACCCCTTTAACAATTTAAAATGTAAACCGACTTATAGCAGTCAGAATCGGATCAAGGATATCATCGTTATTTAAAACAAAAACATTTTTATGAATTGAGATAAAGGTAAAATAAAATATAAATATTATATGAAAACCTTAAATTACACAATTTGAAATTTTGTCTTGGCACTGAAAGACTGTCATGATCCCTGTCTTTGTGATTAGGACTTTTGTGTTGAAATGTTTTCTGTTCACCTGCTGTTTATGTATTTGCTTCCTGGTTTCTGTTCCTGTTTGCCTCACTGCCTTTGTTCCCTTGTCTACCTTGTTTGTTTCTATGACTACCCTTCTTTGTTGCTATAGTCACTAATTACTCACACCTGTTCCTCGTCAGCCCTTTGTTTCCCCTGTTTCCTTTGTTCAGTTGTCAGTCGATGTCTACTGGTTCTTGTTTCCTATTTTCTTGTTTATCAGTTTTTGCGTTGTTTTGTTAATAAACCTTTATCTGTACATGGATCTGCATCATCTCGCCTCTGCTCAGCTCCTAGCATTACAAAGACATTTAAGTTGAAGCACTAACAGTAAGTCAATTAAAATTAAAACTGACATAAAAATAAACTAAACTTTAATATGTAAAAAAAAATAACAATAAATAATAATAATAATAATAATAAAGGGATAAAACAAATATTCACTAATTTATTAGTGAAATGAATTATTAATATTAGTTATTGCATGTATGTGTATATACACACACACACACACAGCTTTGATCACTGGAATAAATTACATTTTAAAATATATGCAAATAGAAAGCAGTTATATTAAATAGTAAACATATTTCACAATATTACTGCTTTTGTTGCATTTGAATCAAATAAATGCAGCCTTGGTGAGAAGAGAATTCATTAAAAAACAAAAAATCTTACTCTTCAAAAACTTGTGACTTTTTCTGGATTTTTTCAAGTGAAACAGACAATTGTTAGGTTTAAAAAAATAAATAATTAGAGAGAGAGCAGGAACGTTACGAGTGGCCAAATGAAGAGTTTGGTACATTCTGGGAAGAAAATAATGCACTGGTGAGCTCAGCAACATAAAAAGGCCTGGACGTCCATGGAGGACAAAAGTGGTGGATGATGGGAGAATCCTCTCCATGGTAAAGAAAAACCCTTTCACAACATCCAGCCAAGTGAAGAACACACTACAGGAGGTAGGCGTGTTACTTGTAAGAGTTAGCTCTTATTTCATCTTTTAGGGAATCGATTCTTAAGATTCAATGTTGTTTTGATTAAATTGATCTTAATTCAATATTTATAATTATACCTTATCAACGATCGTCCAGCGAGCGTTAAAATCAGTATATCTTAACAATTTTGTTTATCTTACTTCGTGGCCAACGATCAAAACAAACAAAATAGTAATTTATCAAATTTCAAGCCAGGTAACGTAATCTGGGCAAAGTTTGATTTAAATATTACACAACAGAAGACAAAAGAGTTCTTTATGAATGAAACGGGTTTATTTGCTAAACTACGGTACAGTAAACTAAGCTAAATAAACACACACACACACACACACGGTTCTAGAAAAATGTGTTATTGCGTTTCCATGAAGTTCCCAAAGTTCTAATACTTGTTTTACAAGAATTCTTTCAATTCCACCTGAGGAAGTCACAAGCAGAGAATTTGAAAAAAAGTTTATTTGGTAAGAAGTTTTGATGGAGTGTTTGAGTTTGGATGACTCAGTCGCTTGAGATTGCAGCATGTGAGCGCACATGTTTGCGCTATCAACGACGGCGAAAGAGTGAAGAGCAGAGATCTGTGTCCATTCTTAAAGCGGGCTGATTTTTGGCCCGCCCCTCGGCGAGTGATCCAATCACTTTGTCCCTGTAGGGCGGCGCCCCGCCCATACTGTTTTTTTCCTTTGGCCACAGACTTGATCTAATTAGCGATCTTCATGTGGGGAATATTTCCAATAATTTCCTATAAAAGTATTCATTTGTATGAGGTTGAAAATCGACATACAATTCATTTCAACTTCCTGCATCTAAAATAAGCTTCAACACCATACTAAACACTTATCTATTCACAGAAAGTTGTAAGGCAAAGATTAAAATTCACCGATTACATAACACACCAAGCCTATATATAAGACATCACACATGTTATTTGTTGATACACTTGCTCTAATAGCAAAGGAAATAAATAATTGTCTTTTAGAAATCCTCATGCAAGGTTCTGTTTCTTTTGTTGTAAGAGAAAAGTTAAAAACGCAGACGAGCAGGAAGCGAGTCATGGGACAGTCCCGTGTTGCAGGCCTGAGGGCAGTCAGTTAATTTAATCACCGTTTTCCTGTTGGATCGATGCATCAGTTCATGATCCATACATGCTGATCAGCTCACGAGGTTCCTCCATGGGTTGCTAAAAAGACCCTTGCAGTCCTGGATACAAAAACCCTTTGTTGTTTCTTGATTAAGTTAGTCATTATCTCTCTTCTGAGTGGACAAGGAAACGCTGACAGGATACCACACATGTGATGGTGTAATTAGTTTCAGACCTCGTGCTGGTTCGGAGGGGGGGGGGGGGGGATTTTAGATTCTTATTGGAGTGAGTTTGTTTGATATCTCTGTATATGAAATCTCTACATATATCCCCCTTTTGCTCGGTGAAGTTCCCATTGCGAACGTCAGCGGGCACTGGAACAAGAGACAGAGAGAGAGAGAACAGGCACACAAGACACAAACAACATCTCCATCGCTGACTAAATCCTGTTGCAGGACAATTTGGGAATGAACAGGTTAGAAACTTGAGACGACGTAGGGGTGCATTCTTCAGGATTATTGGTAATTGGGTCATTCCGATTGGTTTAATTGTCAGGGGTTCGACGAGGCGGTATAGGCGTGATCTCAATCAGGTTGGTTGAGTTCTCAGGTTCGGGTTCTTGGTCAGTTTTACCACATCAGAAAATGTGCGGGACGCCTGACGTGCATTTGTTGAAAGACTCTTGAACGGCGT
Source organism: Schizothorax lantsangensis (assembly GCA_027422415.1). Classification (NCBI taxonomy): domain Eukaryota; kingdom Metazoa; phylum Chordata; class Actinopteri; order Cypriniformes; family Cyprinidae; genus Schizothorax; species Schizothorax lantsangensis. The sequence goes on from JAPDDO010000425.1 coordinate 208,942, forward strand.
TCACTCGCTTGTGTAGGAGGAAGGCCAGTGTCAAAGTCACAACGTATCCAACAATAGTAGAGATGCAAAGCGCTGTGTCAGTGGCAGACCAAGACCGAATGATTGGCGCGCCAGCGGGCGGAAGGCGAGCAATAGCTTCTAAAGCTGTATCAACAGGAGTCAAATCAATGAGTTGCGTTCCTTCCTCCTTGATCCTTTCTTCCAGTTCTGGATCGAGGATGAAGGAGTGCTGTTTGAAGAAAGGTGAAATTTCGATTTCAGCCTGATACTCGTCGTCGTTAAGGTGATACAATGCTAACTCGTCAATATGGAGGATCGAGCCCTTAGGGACAGTGATCCATAGAGTTTGGTTGGGCAGGATAATGTGTGTGGCTGTGTCGTGTTGATCGTATGTGAGGGTAGCTGTTCGCGCTGGAGTGTTGACTAGCCATCGGTTTCCGATGATTTCGGCTTGTTACCTCAACTTGAGAATGTGATGTCACTTCGGCAGGGCAGCTAGTGTTGAGTCTAATGGATTCTAGGCCACAGATGCCCTCGGTATTATCGCGGACGAAGGATTTACTCGGGCAGAGGTAATGAATGTCCTTAGTGAGCGTACACATTTTTAGGTTTGGGGCCAGCTACAACTGCTCGTTGTTATCGTGATACGCAACGACTTCAGGAGTGTGGATTTTGACACAGGTGTTCTCTTGCCAAAATCCCACATTCACAATGTCTTTGAGCCGGTAAATGTTATTGGAGTCGATAATGGGCAAACTGAGGAGAAAGGCCAAGTCGCCTGCCTCTGGGTCTACGTATAAGGGAATAGCGCTACCCAGGGAAAAGGCGAGATGGGTTTGGATAGGACTAGCAGGGCCCGCGGTGGCTGAAGTTAGGATGTTTTGGACAAGGCTAAGAGGTATCAAGTAGTGTGGAATCCTACCCATGGCTAAGTTATCGATCGAGGAGCTTACTTCCCGTAGCATGTCGGTCATGAGGGTAGTTAGGAGTTGTGTTTGGGCTAAATCATTTTGCATGACCGAAAATAGCTTGTTAATGGATTTTATAGTTTGGTTTAAAAGGGTGCTATGTGTATTTAGAATTGTGATGGTGCCATTCAGAGATTTCCCGAAGGTCCGTAGGGCGTGACTCTGGACTAAGAGCTGTTGGCGTATTTCGGGCATTTCAGCCTGAATTTCGCCCACATGCCGCCTAACGGTGGCCAGATTAACAGCATTAGCGGTGTTCATGCCAATGTTAAACAGAGTTCCTACAGCCGCAGCAGCCCCAAGCAGGGCACCCAAAAATCGTTTGGGACGCTGGTTGTACCCGCTTAATTCAGCCTGGGTTACAGTCATTTTCTGTAATTGGTGCAGCATGTGGTTCACATCTGCCTGGGCGTGGGCGAGGACTTCTCGAGTCCAACGGGCTCCAGCCCAAGTGGTTTGAGCAGCTGAGAGGGTGTAGTGAGCTCTAACCACATCGCGGGGATCGAGTCGGACGTACACCTTTTGAGTGTGGGTTTTGCAGTTCGTTATTAATAACCCCGGTTGTTCACGGAGTACTATCCCTGACGCTGGTCCAGGCGATGCAACATCTGGCTGGGGCGTAACCCCAATCATGCAGAGAATCAAGGCGGCAAGTCTGAGCATCTTCCTGGTGATTGAACAGAAAGAAGGAACAATTAGCGGTGAAGATCATGGTTTGGCGGGTCGCCTCGATTTAGTTGACAATGGTTCTCACAACGATTTACAACAACTTTATTGAAGGGAGTCAATTTCCAGTTCGGGACCTGGATCTAAGGATCGGTTAAGGGAGTTGCCTGATGAGGGGACTAGAGGGGTAAGGAAATCATAGTGAGAGAGGGAAAGGGAAAAACACAAAGAGAGACACAAAGAAAAACATAAAGAGACACAAGGACACCGAATGAGGTAAGGCAGCAAACGAGTGTTACATGTGTGGAGTAACTCCTCTCTACTAGAGGTTGGCCCTAGCAGTGCAGCTGAGGAGAGAGTGTAAGTGTTGTGTCTAAGCAAGGTCGCTATATGTTTCCCTAAACAACAGAAATGATGTTAGTGTGGTGTAGAGCGTATGATTGTCAGTCTGTGTCAGTGGGTTTGATCTTCCCCCTTTTCCTGCCGGCTGGAGCCCTGGGCCCGTATTCATGAAAAATCTTAGTGCTAAGAGTTGCTCCTAGTAACACAATTCTAAGAAAATTATTTTCCTCTTAAATTTAAAGAAAAGATCCTAATAAAGAAAAAAGTAATTCAGAAAGCATTTTAACCCTTAAAAGAGGTCTTAATGTCCGAAATTGTTAGGAGTACGGATGAGGACTTTTAAGAGGCTTAAGAATTTCTTTAGCAGTGGAGAAAATGGATGAAACATGAAGGAGAAGAAATGTGTTGCTCACAATGCATGACAGTGAGTTAATAAGACACTACACATTAGATCATGCAGGGATCATGTTTGTGACCGATCTTATTAGAGACACGCTAACATCTTCGACACCACGCAGAAATGCCATAGCGCCAGAAATGAAAGTAATCACTACATTAACTACATTAACATATTTAGCAACTTGAAAAATGCAACTATGCAGCAGTGATGATTTGGGTCTGTCACAACCTTCTATAAGCAAAGTGATCATACAAACAATTATAGCACTTTCAGAATCTTATTGTGTCGCTGTTCATTTCCTATAAAATATGTTAAGTATGACAGCATGGTAAATAAAAAATAAAGAATATACATATATTGTGTGTGAGTGAGTGAGTGAGAGTACAGTAAAACAGGAAAAATTACACCTGTAATTTCAAAGTGAAGGCTTATAATAGACCCTACTCTTAAAAGTGCTCTTTTAGTTCCTTCTTGGACAACCAACCAATCACAGTCTTCAAAAGACTGTCATAGCTAGCAACGGGGTCAGCCCCACCTCCTCACTAAGGTAAAAGTTTTTGTCTTTTCTTCGCTTAGAGTTGCTCTCAGATTGGTCCTGAATCACTTTTAAGCTAAGACTCCTAGCTAGAATTTTTTAAGCTAAATTAGGAGCTCTCCGAGAGGATTCTTAGAATCTTTAAGAATACGGGCCCAGGTGTCTCTTTATCTGGTTTCGATGGACCCATCGAAGGACTGGCTCGCTGCGCCCTTGTCTGATTTTGACTCGGTAGGCGACAGGTGAGAGCTTGTCTACAGTCTCGTGGGGTCCTGTCCAGTGAGGTAGGAACTTCTTTGACAGGCGACGGGGAGCGTTCTGCCTTGGTTGGGCGAAGCTGTAGTACCACACATTGTCTCCGACATTGAGCTCATGGTGAGACGCCTTTTGGTCGTAGTAGGCTTTACGACCTTACGCGCTTTGTTGTAGTTGCTGTTGCGCAAAGGCGAAAGTCGTTCTCAGGTGCTGATGCAACTCTTCCAGGTACTGGTGAGTGGTATAGGCGGTGACGAGGTGCAGGTCACCGGGTTGGTACAGCAGGTGTAGCGGTAGTGTCATGTTTCTCCCTGTCATCAATGTGAACGGGGGTACTCCGGTAGACTGGTGAGGGGTGGCTCGAGTGGCCATCAGTACCAGAGGAAGTTTAATATCCCAATCCTTTTGATTGGTAGAAACATACTACTTCAACATGCTGACCACTGTCCAGTTGGCCCGTTAAACTTGACCCGAGGAAATAGGGTGATGGCTTATATGGAGCTTGGCCTGTATACCCAGGAGTTTCCACACTTCCTGCATGATTTCGGCGGTGAAGTGGGTTCTGCGGTCAGAGTTGACCCTTAAAGGCAGTCCAAATCTTGAAAAGATGTGGTTCATTAACAGGCTGTCGTTTCTGCTGTATCATTGGGAGCTGGGAGGCACTCTAACCACTTCGTGAATTCGCAGTCCACGGTGAGGAAGTATTTGTTACCTCACGTTGACTGTGGCAGGGGTCCTACCCAGTCTATTTGGAGGTCCGACCATGGGAAAGTCATTCCTTTCCTTTGCTGTGGGGCTCGGTGGTTTGGGTTTGCCGGTTGGAACTGGCAACACACCAGGCATCCCTTAACGTATTCCGCTATGTCTTGCTGCATGCCAGGCCAGTATGCTACTTGCTTGAGTGTTTCATAGGTGGCCTTGGCACCGTGGTGTCCTGCGCATGGTGCATCATGTGCGTGTGTCAGCATCATCCCCCTTTGGCCGTGAGGTACTACGAGCTTTGGCGCAGTGAGGGGCTCAGGGACATGCGTGAGAACACAGTCTCTTAGATGCAACATGTGCTGGATGGAGTGGAGTGTGCGGAGCTCGGAGGAAGCGTTTAGGTCGGAGGTGGAAATAGGATGAGTGAAAGGGTCCGGAAATGTGTCAATTTCAGCAATTGTCAGCAGTGAACTGAGGTGATAGGTCAATGTGGGAGGAGGCTGGGGTATGCGCGCCAGTGGTGTGCTGGCGGCGGGTTAAGGCTGCCACTGATGGGTTGGGTGGGAGGGTATGAAATGACTTGGCTTTAACATCGGAAAGAGGAACACTGCACAACACAGCAGAATGATCAGATAATAAAATTGGTAATATAGAGATGGAGGAATTAGACGAAATTAAAGATGGGCTGAGAAATATGTAGTCTATCCTAGAGAAAGTCTTGTCTATTAGAAAAAAAAGTGAAGTCCTTAGATTTAGTATTCTGAATTCTCCAAAGGTCGATTAAGTTGAGCTCAGTGATAAATTTATTCAGTAATTTAGAGGATGGATTGGCTGTTGTATCAGATTGAGATTTATCTAAAGCAGGATTTATGACAGCATTAAAATCACCACCCACCACTAGAGGGCAATCAATCTGCTCAAGTAGAGTTTTGGAAATCTGTGTAAGGAATGCACTGTCTGTCTCATTCGGACCATAAATAGAGACCAATGCTAACCTATTATATATTTTGCATCGGATATATAGCGCAGGAAAAAGAGCGCAGGAAAAAGCTGCTAATTTATAATACTTATTCTGGAAACATGCCACGTCAGATTGTTTTAAATGTATCTCTTGTATTTGGGCACAGGAAATAGATTTGCGGTGTAAATATTCTAACACACGGGTTCGTTTAACAGCAGAATTTAAACCATTCACATTCAGTGATAAAATATTTAGAGTATGCATTGAATATTCATAATCCCAAGATTGTATTCAATAAATGCAAAAAAGCAGAAGCACTTCCATTCTGTAAATAACATGTAAACGCTGATGTGCATTTTAGATACCAAACCTCCTAGATGAAAAATCCCTTTAGAAATAAGGTAAAATAAATAAAAGTATAAATGTCTGTTGTAAAAAATAAAAACAACATAAAATCATGAACAACCGACAACCATAAACAAGGAACAACTCAGAACGCACATTACCGAGAACATAGGTCTGACTGAGCAACAAAAAATAGTGATGGTTCGTGACCGATCCACTCCAACGCAAGACATGTCTCCCGAAAGGCTCACACAGCCAAAAAAATTTTTTTTTAATTAAACCTACTCCCCATTAGTCCCCTCCAAAAGAGAAAAAAGGAGTGTCAGTCTTACCAGCAACGAGATCGTTGTACCGGATATATAGGGACAATATCCCAGGAGGAGAGAGGAGAGAAGAAAAAGCAAAAAATAGGTTTAGCAAGCGTCCATGTCCATCCTGCCATCATCCCCTACTGGCCAGCTAGGACCATGTCCATCCCGGCCATCAAGCCCCTCCCGCCGGGCCGGAGAGACATGGCATACGTCTTCCGCTGAGACAGGGAGCTGATAAAATCCTCCGCTTTCTGAGGAGAATCAAAGCTTTTCTGCTCCCCTTTATGTGCCATAGTTTAATTACCGCCGGATAGATAAGGAAGGGCTGTAGACCAAGCGCTGTAGACCAAGCGCTGTCATCTTCTTCAAAACCGGATTAAATGCCTTTCTCCTGATCGTTGTAGCTGGACTAAAGTCGGGAAAAAATAGAAGCGTGACATTGTCCTGAGCGCATTTCACCGGATAAGCCTGCCGGGCACCTTTCAGGATTTCCGATCTGTCATGCCATCTTAGTACACGGAAGATGAGAGTGCGCAGCCGATTGGAGCCCCTCCCTCCGTCATACACACGATGCGCCCGGTCAATCTCAATGTCACGGCCCCTCAAGGAAGGAATCCACTTGGAAAGATTAACTCTGAGGAAACCAGCTGCGTCGGGACCCTCCGCCCCCTCTGGCAGCCCCACCAGTCGAACGTTGTTTCTCCTGCTCCTATTCTCCGTATCCGTCATCTTCTCGGTGAGTCGCTCCAGCTGATTTCTTAAGTCTGTGACTGCCCTCCTATCCTCACGCGCAGCTGCTTGAACAGAATCAATGCGGTCACGTGTCTGCATCGCAGCGGTAGCTATGGCCTCAAACTCCTCTCTTAGCTCTTTAACAGACTTGTTGGTCGCTTGTATGTCCTCACGCAGTTCGCGCAATGCTGGAATCAGCACAGAGCATCGTCGAGGTCCTCTCTGGAGATGGTGGAATCTCTGCATTTTTTCTTCATTGGTGATTGCTCAATCTCTCTTTTCCGATCGCCCTTGTCTGCCTTAGCACTCATGATGGGTCCAATGCAGAGTGGTTTAAAATTTACTGACAGGATCATACAATATGTGGCAAAGTGAGCAGAGCGAAAGACTAAGCCTGCATCGCCGTCGAAGGGTCATGTGATCCTCCGATGACCCCCTTTTCCAGCATGGAGTCAACAATTTCTTGCACTGGCTCATATGACGCTATTGGAATCTTGTACTGTCGCACAAATGTGGGTGGCGCATTTGGGTTGGTCGGGGATGCACACGGTGTGGATGTTGGTCAGTCCACAATCCAGGGAATCCTTTGCGAAGGAGTCCTTGTACTTGTGCAGAACCTCTTTGAGTCCTTGGCGATCCATTTCATTGTAGAGGGCATCTGCCTCACTCAGGATCTGTTGAACTTGTGAGTTGAACCCGGCGTAGGGTTCTTCTGCAGTTAAGTCATTTGAGGGGCTTTGGGCTCCGATGGTCACCTGTGTAGGTGATTCTGTCGCAGGCTGTGTTGAGACAGCGTAGACAGCGAGGTGAGTGTTATCTGTTAGTTTTGAACGGCAGACGCTTGCTCTGGACACCGGCAGAATGGACGTGATGGCAATGATTTCATGGGGTTTTGTGAATGTTATGGTGTCGTCGTATTCGTCTGACATTAACTGTGCGGGTATAGGGCCTATGACAGGTACCATCAGTTCAAAGTCGTGGAACGCCTGGTTGATGAGCCATCCCAGGTGATTGGCTTTGGGAACGTGGATGTCTTGGGCCGTACAGTTGTTGAACAACACATACACAGCGCGAGATGACACTTCGATGATGTGTGGCTGATGAGGGTCAGTCCTAGTTTCAGGCAGGTTCTGGAAGGTTGGAAGAAGCCTAGCTTACTGTTGAGAGTTTGGCCAGGTCGCATGTTGAGGTGGATGCTGACACTCTTGCTGTAGGCAGGTATTGTGGCTTCTTGTTCCGTGATCATAGCGCATGCGTCTGGCATGGTTTGACCGGATTGGAGGTTCTTGAGGCTGACTGAAGTTGTCAGTTGGTGTGACAGAGGAGCCCGTATGATGTCATTGACGGTATCAATGCAAGCATTGAGCCGGACCATAATATCTGCTTCAATGTAGATATCATGAGGCAGGTCTGGGACAACGAGGAAGTAGTGACTCAGATGTCTGTTGTTCCATCGTATGTCCACAGCGCAGATGATCTTGGAGGTGGCCATGGTTGTCGACCAGGGACTGAGAGGGAAGCGGCTGTGCTTTGCAAAATGTGGTAGACTCTGATGTCTTTGCTTCAATGTTCTGAATAGCTTCAGGCTGATGGCAGAGTTCTCTGCCCACAGGGCTAGTGCCGTGTCGGACACTGATGTGCCTTGGACATCTATCGCAGTCATGATTCGAAGGGGGCCTGCATTTGATTCAGGCTCCTGCAGTGAGCAAAGGAGAGGGTCCTGGTCCTTGCCCTTGCTGCTTGTGCTTGGTCCAGGTCCTGGCTTTGATGCTGCATCATCAGTCAGTGAATTAGGGGCGGTGTCTGTGGCTTGACACTGCGACTCGTTGGAGTCTACTGACTGGCAGGGCAGAGGCTCGCGGACTTGTGTCCACATCTTTAGGTGCTTGAAGTCTATTATAGGTTCGAAGCGATTAAGCAGATCAGAGTTTGGGAGGAAACGGTTAGGATGTCAGGGCTGATGTGGTGTTTCTCGGAGGAGTGGCAGACGACCAAGACAGCACTTTCTGGAACTTGAGGGGTTTCGTCAGCAGGTGTTTGTTGGACGCTGCTGTGATTTGGAGCATTAGGTGTTGAGTTAGTGTCTAACTCTGTTGCTGGGTTTTCAGGTGGGATTTCGTGTCCATCTGAAGTTAGGGTGGTTATGGTTCTCTGAGAGTGATGTGAAGGAGTGCTGTTCTCCGTGGCTGGTTGGGTCAGCTGGTCGCTGCTTTCTCGTCCGGCGGCTAGTCATGCTGAATCTGGTTTCTCTTTCTTTTCCCATTTCCGATCTTCCTCTTTCCGTTGGAAGAGTTCTTTCATCATCATTTTCATCAGCTCTTGTGAGTCAAAACACGGTGGTGTCTTTTGTTCTTGTGTGGATTCAGTTTGAGCTCGGTCAGCTTGGAATCTTTGTGAATTATTTCGTCGATTCCTTTTGCTGGTTGCTCCAGGGTGAGTTTGTCATTTTCCTTTGGAGTTTCCGTTGGATTCCCATGAGCTTTTCCCTCTTGAGTTTCCAACTGAGCTTGGCTGGCTCCAAGATCTCTCCCAATGATTCTCATGAGGCCTTGATTGGTCCCATGACTTCTCCCAGTGCCGTCCAGGTGAGCGTTGTCGTCCACGCGGTCCATCCCGGCGGTCATACCTCTGTTTAGGTCGGGTGCCCGCATGGGAGTCTCGTTCTTTGTTGGACGAGGGTGCATTCCATTCTCTGGGTGGCGGCTTGGCATTGTCTTGGCATTTGGCGCCCTCTAGAGCCAGCCCTTGACTTTGAGTGTTGAAGTCAAGAACTGCTGGGGTTTTGGCGCTCTTTTCTGAGGCCATCTTTTGTTTGCCGTAGGCTTTCTGCGCCAAGTCTCGCAACTGCTGAGCATTCATTGTTCGTGGACATGCGAGAACACCAAGATGGTGGCTTACGCCGGGGTGAAGGTTCCTTAGGAAGAGAGTTTTGAAGTTCTGTTCGTCCTCAATGTTGGGTTCGTTGCGAGTTCCAAAGTATGCTCGTCTGAGTCGGCTGTAGTAGGCTTGAGGAGGTTCGTGACGTCCTTGTCTCGTCTCCAGGGCAGCCACGAGGCCTTGTTCGGACTCCGGGTCAGAGAACTCTTTAATGAGGGCTTCTCGGAGCAGTTGGTAATCAGACTTTGTGTGAGCAGGCTGCCTGTCCAGGAAGCTGTGAACTTCAGAACTGGATGTCGTTCGAAGTAAATATAGTCTATCTTTGTCCGTGACGTTAGGTCGCATTTCCAGATGAAAATTGATATCTTGGAGATAAGCTTGGACATTTTGGCTATTTGGCACACTCGGGATGGATTTGCCAATGTTCCTGGCGAGCTTGTCGAGATCTTTTAGGAAATCTGCTGTAGCAGATTCCTTTGGCTGAGGTAAAGTGAGGTAAAGTTCTCCAGAGGGAGTTGGTGAATGTTTCAACACCACCCCCTCCACCTTTTGCTCATGTGTCAGTCCAGGAACAGGTGACCCGGTTCTGGTCGGCAGGGGTGAGGTCGGTGCGTGTCGTGTCCTCGATGGCTCATGGCGCAGTTTGTATGCGTGCTTGAGTTCCTCTTGGAAACTATCAGATTCCTTTTTGATGTAGTCTAGCTGTCGTGTGAGACAGTTAATCTCGTTTCTTGACTCATCCAGGTGAGCTTCAAGGGCTTTGATTCTGCCATTTTTATCCCTGAAGTTGGCCTTTGCTTTCTCCAGAAGCTGTTCCGCATACTGTAGCTTTTTGGACCGATCAGCGTAGTCTGCCTTGACTTGTTCCATTTCTTGGCTAGTAGCTGCTAGGGTCTCTTTTAGTCTGTTGATCTCCTCCTCGGCGCCTTGTTCCACCTCATCCGGCCCTTCCTGTCGTTCCTGAGCTTCAAGTTCCAGCTGCTCTATGCGTCGTTGGGCGCGTGTCAGTTCCTGCTGGCGTTGTGCAGCATGCTTGTCGCTCAACTTGAGGGTGGCTATGAGTGTGTGGCTTAAGGACCTGGTGATTCTGGCTAATTCTTTGTGACTGTAGCTTTGACTTGGGTCTTGTGCCATGAGGCTTATGTTGTCATCCAGCTGGTCCTGTGTCTGATGTTTGAGTGTTTCAGCGGCCTTAGGGAGGAGGCTGTCTGTCGCAACACTTAGCCATGTTTCCAGATCCTCCCAGTTCTGTTGTGCGAGACATGTTTTGGTGGGGTGAGGGAGATCTCAAACCGCGACTGGCACAGACCTTGAGGAGAAAAACAAAACAAAACAAAACAAAACAAACAAAGCAAACAGGGGTGTAGAGGTGCAATGTAAAGTGTGCGCTAATATCGAGTGTGTATTAAAGCAGGTGAGTGTGGTTCTCTGTGACTGTGATACTCTGGGGGGGCGTGCTTCTAATTTGTTGCCTCTGTGGGGACAAATTTAGCACACACAGGAAGCACAGCTAGAGAACAGATAAAGAGAAGAAGAACACCAACAGAGCAAGGAACAGGGTAATAATTGGATGCTTCACCTTTTCCCTGTAAAGGAAGGCCCTTTTTCCTTTTTTTTTTCAAGGGCGAAGGTTAGGCTAATGCCAAAGTGAGGGAGAGGGACAAGAACAAAATATCTCTTTCAGATATTAGATTTCCTAATTCTTTTTTTTTCTTTTTTATTAAGTCTGATGTTAGAAGGTTGCTTCTAGTCAGAGGATTGTAAATGGGATTTTTTTTTTTTTATAATTTTTTTTGGTACGTCTGTGATTGCTATTAATTTTCTCCGGGGTGAAGGAAAACAATAGCAATGACAGTACTGGTCCTTTAATGGCAACATTTTTTTTTTTTGCCGTCGCCTACCTTCTCGTTGACCTGCTTTAGCCTGGCGGGGTAGGATTTCACAAGAGAGTGGAAAGTAAATGGTCAACAATTTTGAAACGTCGTTCTCAAGTTTCCCAAATACCTGTTCAATTGCTAAAGTTCTCTGCTTATGATCCCCCTACAGGCACAATCCCAGCAAACATTAGCAGCAGTCAAATCAGAAGAAAGCAGCAGGGAGAAAAGAGAAGAAGGGTTTTGCTCCCAATATCAGGACTAATAACAATTTTGACAGCGTGGTGGCGCTGTTGAGTCGATCCACTTAGGGGTTTGGTTTTGCTGTTTTAGTAGGATAACACGCAACCTAAGTATTGAGAAAACCCTAATTTTCTTTTTGGGGTTTTGCTAATTGGAAGTTAAGTAACTGAGGAAGAGAGAATAAGGCCTAACAGGTGGATCCAACTGATTGCGAATTGAATTAAAAGATTTAAATTAGAAATTGTGGTTTCTAAATAAAATGTAATGATGTTATCATTAAAATTGATAGGATCGATTCAGACTAAATTAATCAATAATGTATAATTGAAGTAGGGATGCCCAAACCCTAGTCAATTACAGCTGACAATTTTTTTTTTTTTTTTTCAGTGGATTATTGACAATTAAAAAAAGGATTAAAATCTTCATGATGTTTGTCATTAACATTACAAGCAATTACATTTCATTGATCAGCAAATAGTGCTGCCTTATGGAAACAGGAACTGTAATTAGTGATTACATGAAATCAGAATTTTCAAATTCATAATTAGTTATGCAATTAAATTACAAGCTTTGGTTCCCCAAGGATAGCATTTATATTTACATTTAATCATTTAGCAGACGCTTTTATCCAAAGCGACGTACAAATGAGGAGAACAATAGAAGCAATCAGACCATCGAGAGAGCAACAGTATACAAGTGCCATGACAAGTCTCAGTTAGTCTAGCACAGTACACGTAGCTAGGAATTTTTTTTATTTTTTTATTAAATAGAATAGGTAAGTGTTAGTATTAGTTAGTCAGGTGCTGGCGAAAAAGATGTGTCTTTTAGATGTTTTTTGAAAATGGCTAAAGACTCTTTGGGATGGCACCACAAGGCGTCGTTCACTTGCAGAAAGCAAGCTTCTGGAGGGCGCATAAGTTTGAACTAGCAAGTTTAGGTATATTGGTGCAGTGCCAGTTGTGGTCTTGTAGGCAAACATCAGTACCTTGAATTTGATGCGAGCGGCTATTGGTAGCCAGTGTAACCTGATGAAGAGAGGGGTAACGTGAGCTTTTTTCGGCTCATTAAAGACCATTCTGGCTGCTGCATTCTGGATCAGTTGCAGAGGCTTGATAGTACATGCAGGAAGGCCCGCCAAGAGAGCATTACAATAGTCCAGTCTGGAGAGAACAAGAGCTTGGACAAGGAGTTGTGCGGCTTGCTCTGACAGGAAGGGCCTAATCTTCCTAATGTTGTATAAGGCAAATCTGCAGGACCGGGCCGTTGTAGCAATATGGTCTGTGAAGCTTAACTGATCATCGATCACAACTCCAAGGTTCCTGGCTGTCCTGGAAGGAGTTATGGTTGACGAACCCAGCTGTATAGAGAAGTTGTGGTGAAGTGATGGGTTGGCTGAGACCACGAGCAGTTCTGTCTTAGCAAGATTGAGCTGAAGGTGATGGTCCATCATCCAGCTAGAAATGTCACTCAGACAGGCTGCAATGCGAGCAGTTACCGTCGGATCATCTGGTTGGAATGAGAAGTAGAGTTGAGTGTCATCAGCATAGCAGTGGTAGGAAAAGCCATGCTTCTGAATAACCGATAGCAGGTTCTTAGCATCTACTGATGTCATTAAAATTTATAAGAGCTATTTATAATTCCTTAAATTATAAGAGCACTTATAATTACATTTATCAGTCTATGTTAAAACAGAAGCTGAAATTATTTAATGAAATGAAATTAAACTTTCAAATTTGGGATTATGAAATTAAATTACCAATCTTGAATACCTAATTTGGATCCCTAAGCATACCCAGTTATTAATTCCTCCTTGTGTCATTAAAATCATAAGAACAAATTAATCTGTGCCACCCTAATTACATAAAGGGAAATTAAATATTTCAGGCCAGGAAATTAAACAAATTTTGATAGTTACTGATTAAGATCCTAATGTTGTTGTCAAATTATCAGAGCACTTATGATTAGAAATTAATCAGTGACTATGGTTGCTAAGTGGAAGCAGGAACTGAAATTATTTTATGAAATGAAATTAATTACAAATCTGCAATTAATTATGACATTAAATTAACAATTTCAAATTCTTGGCAATAACTCATCTACTGATGTTGTTAAAATCATAAGGACAGTTTATAAATGAATTAATCACCGTATTATCAAAGTAATGAGGCCAAGGCCCAGACTTAATTTCCAATAAAACCAACAGCTATTAAAACTAATACCCGCTAAAACAACCTTAATCAAATGTTTATTAAAACCATCTGTGAGATCTTTAGCTACTCTAATGATAGTTATAATCATACAGCAAGGTTTATCAATATTGCATTTGTCAAAGTTCTTTTAAATGGGAAGAGAGGGAAATGAATAAGTGCAAAAGAGAGAGGAATGGTATGAAAACCTTAGAGTAAGTTAAAGTTCAGAGGTAAATTTAGACACAAAAGCTTAGATCACTTCAACATTTCAAAACACTGCAACACACTGCATTCACACCCACAGGCTACAAAATGCTAAGTGCTAACTGCTAGCCTTCAATGCTAATAGCTCTGCATAGGGTTCAATGCAAACTCATTAGCTTCAGTTAGCTTAGGTAATGCTATGCTATTTGTTTACAAACAGCTCAAAAATGGTGCTCGCAGGCTGCGCTTGCGCCCTTGGGAGTTATCCCGGTCACTGAGGGCTATTGTTAACTTGTTGCTATGGTGACCATAAACTGGTCATGTGTCACACACAGGCTGCAGTTAAACACAGTTTCAGTACATCACAGAGGTGTGAGTGCATCTCACACTTGAGAAAACAAAAAGCACTATTTAGATTCTTATTTTCCTTATAGCACTGAACACTCTCAACTCGTTGGAGCGAGGTAAATGCAGATTCACTGCAATTAATAGAACAACGTTATGAAATCTCGGCGGATCTCATCAGTTTGTGTTAGTCTATTTGACAGACAGAACACTCATGGAACACAATTTCAATTGATCAATATCATAATACTCCCATAACGCCTTTGGCCACTCCTTCTGAGCGCCGCGTCTCGGGTTCACTTGTTTAGTGAATCACAAAGTGGCAGAGAATCATTAATTAGCTCAAGTTAATGTACTCAAGCCGGGAGATTTAATAGCATAGATGAGTTTGGAAATGGAACACGCATTAACAAATCACTATGGAGGCCTTTTAAGAGACGTGAATGAGGAATCCGCTCATGTGTCTCTTTTGCGCTTTTAGGATGACTTAATCTGTCTCAGCGGACAAATCTTACTTATTTACTGCAATTCATTTCTTTAACAACAACTCTTTCAAGTCTTTCATTCAAACGCATTGCCATGCCATAACCATACAATAACAGTACCACAAACAACTGTCTCTTTGTATCTATACACTTTTTTTTTTTTTTCGGTTAGAAAAAAAAAATAGACGAGATCCAAATTGACTGTTATGAATGTGTTATGAATTTTCAAATCAAATTTGCCCGCTGTCTTTCTCCACCATATGTAAGAATTAGCTCTTATTTCATCTTTTAGGGAATCGATTCTTAATATTCGATATTGTTTTGATTAAATTGATCTTAATTCAATATTTATAATTATACCTTATCAACGATCGTCCAGCGAGCGTTAAAATCAGTATATCTTAACAATTTTGTTTATCTTACTTTGTGGCCAACGATCAAAACAAACAAAATAGTAATTTATCAAATTTCAAGCAAGGTAACGTAATCTGGGCAAAGTTTGATTTAAATATTACACAACAGAAGACAAAAGAGTTCTTTATGAATGAAACAGGTTTATTTGCTAAACTAAGGTACAGTAAACTAAGCTAAATAAAAAAACACATACACACGGTTCTAGAAAAATGAGTTATTGCGTTTCCATGAAGTTCCCAAAGTTCTAATACTTGTTTTACAAGAATTTTCAATTCCACCTGAGGAAGTCACAAGCAGAGAATTTGGCTATCTTTAGCTCGTACAGATCAATTCACCAGTTTTCCAGCAAAGAGATATGGAGATTTTGCTTGCTACCTGTGTCCAAGTTACTAGCCGACAGCTGGCTTGTTTTCCTTTCCTGGTTTGAGGGAATCCCGGCGGCCGATTGGCTGCTGATGTGGTCGTTGTGTGACGTCACTCTGGGAATGCCCTTCGGTGGTTGGCTGTTGCCTGGTTCCTTGAAAGCGACGGCTCACTTGAAGTTCTTAGAGTTTCTTTTCGGCTTCAGGTGTTAACAGTTTCTTTGGTAAGAAGTTTTGACGGAGTGTTTGAGTTTGGATGACTCAGTCGCTTGAGATTGCAGCATGTGAGTGCAGGTGTTTGCGCGATCAACGACAGCGAAAGAGCAGAGATCTGTGTCCATTCTTAAAGCGGGCTGATTTTTGGCCCGCCCCTCGGTGAGTGATCCAATCACTTTGTCCCTGTAGGGTGGAGCCCCGCCCATACTGTTTTTTTTCCTTTGGCCACAGACTTGATCTAATCAGCGATCTTCATGTGGGGAATATTTCCAATAATTTCCTATAAAAGTATTCATCATTTGTATGAGGTTGAAAATCGACATACAATTCATTTCAACTTCCTGCATCTAAAATAAGCTTCAACACCATACTAAACACTTATCTATTCACAGAAAGTTATAAGGCAAAGATTAAAATTTGGAAAAACTTTTTTGAAAAAATAACACACCAAGCATATATATAAGACATCACACATGTTATTTGTCGATACACTTGCTCTAATAGAAAAGGAAATAAATAATTGTCTTTTAGAAATCCTCATGCAAGATTCTGTTTCTTTTGTTGTAAGAGAAAGGTTAAAAACGCAGACGAGCAGGAAGCGAGTCATGGGACAGTCCCGTGTTGCAGGCCTGAGGGCAGTCAGTTAATTTAATCACTGTTTTCCTGTTGGATCAATGCATCAGTTCATGATCCATACATGCTGATCAGCTCACGAGGGTCCTCCATGGGTTGCTAAAAAGACCCTTGCAGTCCTGGATACAAAAACCCTTTGTTGTTTCTTGATTAAGTTAGTCATTATCTCTCTTCTGAGTGGACGAAAACGCTGACAGGAAACCACACATGTAAAGGTGTAATTTGTTTCAGACCTCGTGCTGGTTCGGAGGGGGAGAAGATTTTAGATTCTTCTTTGAGTGAATTTGTTTGATATAGGGCTGTCGCGATAACCGCAATATCGCAATACCGCGCTATTGACGAGCATAACCGCAGAGGAATGCAGCAACCGCGATATTTCCTTTTTTTTTTTTTTTTTTTTTGTAAGGTTACGCCCTTCTCGTTTTATACTTGGTGCATATGTACTGAATATTAGTAATGATAACAATGTGTACCATGCTGATTTGTACAGAGGCTCAGTAAATTTGCACTTAAGCCTAAACAGACAGAGAGATCATCGACTGATCGCATGCGATTACCTGCGTCTGTCCTTCAGGCCGAGTCATGTATATTTGTGAAAACAGGTTGTCATGTCCAAGGAAAGCGAAATCTGTCTTAGCATCGACGCTCTGCTGGTCAGCTGAGCCTTTAAAAGTGGCGCTCAAAGTTAAAATGATTTCAGCAGCTTGTTCATTACATATCTCGAATGAATCAGCGTTTTTGAACGTGTAGTTGAATGAATGGTTTAAGACCCACTCAAAGACCGTCCCTTACCGCCACCGTGTGGTGCAACAATGAAACTGCACTGACTGACAGCCCGTCTAGAACATGCAGGTTAAATATCAACAGAAAAAGTATCTTGTCAGTCAGATTCGAGGATCAGAACTAACTGTTTTTTTATGTGGACCGTTATTTTGTCATTCTCTTCTGTTTACTTCACTTCCTGTTTCAACGCGATTTAGTTTCGGTTTCATTGGTTTCTGAATATGACCTCGTTACATCGTAACACGTACACACAGATTGTATATATAATCTTATACACACACACATATATATATATATATATATATATATATATATATATATATATATATATATATATATATATATATATATATATATATATATATATATATATATATTAGGGATGCTCCGATCAGGATTTTTGCAGCCGATACCAAGTACCGATTTCTTGTCATGGTGATCGGCCGATACCGATGCCGATTCTGATGCTTCAAGCTTTATATAACATATGTAATAATAATGTTATATAAATAATCACAAAAATGATTCCTTATACAGTGAACATTTTAATATTCCTTTAAAATGGTGTTTATGCATAACATTATGTATATCAGGATACTTAATATAAGACAAAAATAAATGCAAACAAAATGTGTCTGATGCACCACAAGGCAGAGATCGAGTCGCATTTTTATAGCCTTAAGACTTGACTTGACCTGAAATGACCCCAGACTTTACTCGACTCGAGGAAAAGGACTTGTGAATATTTTAAAAGCAACTCGAGTCTTTTATCCTTAAATACTTCTATAAGTGCATCCGCACCCCTGCATCCATCCGGACCGCGAGCCGTCGCAGCAGCACCATTTTAAGTGAGCAGCGCATCAAAACAGCGGAGCAGATCACATAACAAGCGCTCAGGGTCATTTATGGTAAATATCTTTCAGCGCTATATCCTCGTATTTTTATCTAAAGCTAAACGCGCTTTATTCAAGCCCTTTCAGCTCCGTGCGCTCTCTCTCTCTCTCTCTCTCTCTCTTTGGACGCGCGCCGGTGTCGTGCCGAATTCTGCACCCTGCCAGATTATGCATCCCCTAGTGTTGGTAGGTTTAGGGTTAGGTGTGGGGGAGGGGTTAGGATTAGGGGTGGGGTTGGGCAATCAGGTAGCGATTTCAACGAGGGGATGCATAATCTGGCAGGGGTGCAGAATTCGGCACGACACCGGCGCGTGTCCAAAGAGAGAGAGGGAGAGAGAGAGAGAGCGCACGGAGCTGAAAGGGCCAAGTTCAAGAGCTGCCGCGGTTATTTTAACAAAAACAGAAACACGGTGAGAGGTCAAATTATAGATTACTTTCACTAAAATACAGCAGAAAAAAACAATGCTGCAAATATTGTTATTTTTCTTACTATCTATTTATCTGTCTATAAGTAACCTACGACTCAAACCAGATGTAACAAAACGTTTCTGATCTACATTTAGCATTATTAATCTGTAGGCTAAGAACATATATATATAAAAAAAAAATAGTTGTTAGATGGCTAGGTTGGAATTTAAACTTTGAAACTGTTATCTTTCTTTTCTGCTCAAGATGAGAATGTTTTGATTAGCCTATCCAATGTTAGAGAGAGGACAAAATAAATAGAAACATTTAAACTCCAATATGGAGAAGTCTGATGTAACTCATAAGGTTTAATACTGTCCAATATAAGACTGAAGAGGAAAAAAATAAATAGAAACATTTAAACTACTGAAAGAACAAAACGGAGTAGTTTGATCACGGTTATATCAACGGGCGCTACGGATGGGTCGGGTAATAAAAAAATGCATTCTGATTATTAGCGGGTGGATAAAATAAATCATAAATTATGCAATATTAACTACATTTTTTTTTAAACAAATTTTTTCATCAGGCAGACGATTTCATTTGTGTGTGTGTGTGTGTGTTCGCCTGATCGGGAAGTTGCAGTGACAGAAACGGTGACATTCCAGATAAAGTTTGAAAGGAGTAAAGCCTGTGTTAATGCTATTGAGTAGGCTAATATGGCCAAAGAAGATATTTTGTTTTATAAATAAATGTTCATAGAGCGGCCGCGATCAGCTCTGGCTCCCGTGGAGACGCGTGCAGTGATGCGCAGATCAGCTCTAACTGAATCTGCTGTTAAAAATGAACAATCCATTCATCATATCATCATGCAAAACATACACGACATATAGCGAATTTTTCATTGTTTCTCAAAACATCATAGCATTTCCACACCGGCGTTGACTTGCAGCATATGTCCCCACGCATCATATACGTCGTCACGCGTTGACGTCATCAAATTGCGATCGGTACATGAGATCGGCCAAATGTATGAGTACCGATCGAGTCATAAAATGTGATGATCGGCCGATACCGATCTCCGGCCGATCGATCGGAGCATCCCTAATATATATATATATATGTATGTGTGTATATATGTGTATATATATATATATATATATATATGTGTATATGCGGTACATATGCGGTATGTATACATACACATATATATGTATATATGTGCGGTAATACCGCATACTGCGCTATTGAGCCACTCAAAATTACCGCAAGGGAAATTCCTTCACCGCGACAGTCCTAGTTTTATATCTCTGTATATGAAATCTCTACATACTGTCAAAGTCTACAACCAAGAGAAGACTTCATTAGAGCAAATACAGAGGGTTCACCACAAGGTGCAAACAAGTCCAGATTAGACTTTGCCAAAAAAAACATCTAAAAAAGCCAGATCACTTCTGGAAAAGCATTCTTTGGACGGCTGGAGTTAAGATAAACCTGTACCAGAATCACGGGGGAAAAAACGATAGAGAAGGCTTGGAACAGCTCATGATCCAAAGCATACATCAGTGAAACATGGTGGAGCAGTGTGATGGCATGAGCATGCATTGCTTCCAGTGGCATTGGGTTACTGGTGTTTATTGATGATGTGACAGAGGACAGGAGCAGCCGAAAGAATTCTGAAGTGTATAGGGATATACTCTCTGCCCAGATTTAGTCAAATGGAGCAAAGTTGATTGGGCAGCGCTTCATAGTACAAATGGACGATGACCCAAAACATACAGCAAAAGCAACCCAGCAGTTTTTGAAGGTAAAAGTAGAATATTCTGCAATGGCCAATTCAATCTCCTGATCTCAACCCGATTGAGTATGCATTTCACTTGCTGAAGATAAAACAAAAGGCAGAAAGACCCACAAACAAACAACAACTGAAGTCAGCTGCAGTAAAAGCCTGGCAAAGCATCATAAAAGATTAAACCCAGTCTCTGGTGATGTCCATGAGTTCCAGACTTAAGGCAGTCATTGCCTGCAAAGAATAAAAAATCGTTTTAAATTATTTTCTGGTGGCATAAAGAGCCGAAATTATGAAAATTGTGCCAGTGTCCAAATATACATGGACCTAACTGTATATTAGTCAATTATTAAAATTAATAAAAAAATACATAAGTCTGTCTCACGAGCCTTCGTCATCTACTATGGCTTGAAGTACATAGGAGGGCCATCCTTTTCTATTCAGAAAGTCTTTATAGCTATCAGAGGGTGGTAGGACCGGAATATGGGTTCCATCGATCAACCGCATAATTTGTGGAATGTGGTACTTTTCTTCGAAACGTTGAGCGCACTGTGATGCCTCATCTTCATTCGGTACTTTGATTAGATTTTTGATCTGTGATTTGACCATTCCCTTGCAGAAAATATAAACAAACTTTTCACAGTACTTTTGTGAATTCCAAATTGATTGGAAATCACTAAATACTCGGTGCAAGAACCTAATTTATACAGGGCAATAGCAATGCATTATTGAAGGAATGGGGGGCACGCACTGTACATTCTGCAGGGCTCAAGTGTTCTTCCATAAGAGTACAGAGAGATACAGCAAAAAAGAATGTTGTATCATTCAAAATATTTTTTCCATTCCACATATGTAGACCCCTTAAGAACAACTCTCTCCCATCAATCCTGACTTCGTACCTTCATCCAGAGATGATGGGTTATTGGAGGAGGAGCTGAGTAAACTGAGTACGACTTGGGAAGAAAAAAAAAACGTTGCTGAAATATGCTTAAATATGCCAATACGGCAAAAAATATTACTAGATTATCTGGTGTCACATCCATGGCATTCTCCGCTATTCTATTTTTGATATGACGAAAGACGCTGCTGTTGGCTAACTGGGCTTGTGCAGAAGTTTTGTTTGGAATATACTGTATATAAAGCATAAATAAACAGAAATTTTAATCGGGTTGCAATGTTTAGGATACATATAAACAGATCTGCAGTCGGATTGAATTCAATTGGATTGACGCAAATGGATGCATGTAAACAGGGCCTAAAACTAACTTTTTGCCACACCTGCCAATGGCCGGTGACATGATAAAATTTACCGGCCAAAATTTTTTTTTACCGGCCATGAAACTCTTTTTGCAAAAACAGGCAGTTATTATTACTACAATGACTAAACATATTTACAATGTTTTAAATTTGTCCTGCTACTGGTGTCTCTATGCATTTTCCCTCAATTTTCCCTATTAATTATAGCCTTTCAACAGTATAATTGAAATACATTATTTTTAACATTTAATAGGCTCTGAAATATATAGCAACTTTTAATTTTTAAAAGGGATTTTAAAGCAATCTTCACATAAACTATAAATTGTATATGCATAAACTATAGATTAATCTTTATTCAAGCTATAAAAGTTAATCAGCGACTAGAACAGTCCAATGATTTCTCTTTTTCTTTTGTTCTTTGATTTACATCAATGACAGACTTCAGCAGGTTTCACTTTAAAAGCAGAGCTGTCTCTTTAAAACCTGATGCACATGACGTGGATCTGACACATATCCGATTTTCTCCCAACTCTTTACTTAAGACTTTATAACTCATTTAAGACTACGTTTACGAGGTAACTCGCCAAAACCGTGCATTTTGACATAATTGTGTGTGTTTTCGTCCATTGAAGCGCTTCTGGTGAGCTGTCTGAAGCGGCTCAGCGTATGTGTTCAGCCGAACGCGCAGACTTTCAAACTAGCCTACTTCACTGCACCGTTAGGCGGCAAAACCCTAGGTATGTGTCACCACATTCTTGGGTTACGATGAAGAATAAAGAAGGGAAAAGTTAATCTTCTGAAATGAAGCAGCAAAATCTTCTCAGGTAAAAGTTATTAGAACCGTGTCTAGGGACAAGCTGGCCATCACACTGCTCTGACCTTATCAGCCCATTTGTATCCTATTATTTGATTCGCTCTTGTCGCATATGACAGAACAGCATCACGATGATCTTGTCTTCGGAAAATATTATTTTATTCGCCTACATCAGAAACAGCGAATATCTTTAAAAACTGGCTGTTGTTCTCACTACATTGCATTGTTATATTTCGTAAAAAGTTTTACCTGCCAACTGGCGACTGACAGTGTTACACATACTCACCAACGCCGATTTTTACTCTCATTTGGCACTTGGCGAGTGTTAATTTTAGGCCCTGCTTGTAAACATAGCCACTGAGGAGCTAGTAAGGACACTACAGGTGTTACGTCTGCCCGCACCAGAAACATGAAGTATTTGAACATCCTGAGGGAGGTCGCGGTGCAGGCGATCAGATTCTAACATTTCAATAGGGGAGAAGCACAACGGCTGAATACACCCTGACATTTCACACATTGGCAGCTCAGACAGGGTGGCTCAACAACCTGCTTAAGCTGCTTTTTCTCAAAGGCTTCAATGTGGAGCTACAAGCTGAACTCACCTGCCGCGATGAGGGTAAATCTCTAGATCAGTTCATCGAGCTCGCCATTCACATTGATAATCTAATCTGCTAATGCTACCTGAGCAAAAGCCAGTCATGTCGTTCCCTCTTTCCCCCACCAGCACTTGAACATGAACCCATGCAAGTAATGACACACAAATTTCCCCGGAGGAGAGGGATTGTCGCTTCCGCAATAACCTATATATTTACTGCGGTCAAGCTGGCCATCAAAAAGTCTCCTGCCCAACAAGACCCATGTTGCACTCCTCTCCTGCGGTGAGTTCCCCATCTCGTACCAATACATGTTAAAGTCCCAGTTGAAATATCCTTTAGTGGAGGATATAGTACTGTTATTTACTGTTACTAATGTTTTACAAAGTCTTGTTCTCATCTACTCCTGGACTCTCCATTATCGGACTTGGATGTGGATGAACATCTGAGTCTGTTAAATAGTGCTTGGCTCGATGTAATGAATGTGATTGCTCCTTTAAAGCCTCTCAAGCACAAACCTAAATCTGAATTGTGGCATACTGCTGAGACTCTGCTGCTAAGGCAAACATGTAGAAAGGCTTTGATATGGCCGACGCCCAAAATGGCTGACATGGGAAAATTGGATATGGTTGGACTCGGCATGATGCACCGAATCTAAAGAGACCTAAATCTAAAGAGATTTTTATGATTTTTGGCCAAACCATTCACAAGTTATAAGCAAAAATAAGCATTTTTCATATCTCCTGACCACTAGGGGGCACAGCGCCGAAACACTGCAGGTAGCCTCAGGTCATGCTTGTTATAGAACACACCAAGTTTTGTCTCAATCTGTCAAACCCTTGCAGAGATATAGCCTCAGATCCATTTTTGCATGCTTTTCGGCGAATTCGTTAGTGTGGTATTCGAGAACGCTTGGACAAATCGACTTGAATTCCATAAATTTTTGCCACCATGGTCTGTAGATGATCTGAGCCAATTTTGGTGAGAATCGGACGAACCGTCTAGGACGAGTTCGACAAAGTAGGTTTTACGAACAATTGAAGATAGCGAAAAAACTAAACCTTACGATTTTTGAATTTTGGACTTGGAATTATGGGCTGCCATAGACTCAAGAGCGGAAGAAGAAGAATAATAAGAACGCTAACAAACACAATAGGTGCCTACGCACCTTCGGTGCTTGGCCCCTAATAATAACGCCAACAAACACAATAGGTGCCTCCGCACCTTCGGTGCTTGGCCCCTAATAAATCTAACGGATACAATAGGTGCCATCGCACCTTCGGTGCTTGGCCCCTAATAATTCATTACTTTTATGTAGCGCTTTTCTGTGTACTCAAAGCGCTTTACATGGAAGGGGGCAATCTCCTCAACCAACACCAGTGAGCGGCATCCACCTGGATGATGCAACAGCAGCCATATTGCGCCAGAATGCCCACCATACACTAGCTTATTGTTGGAGAGGAGACAGAGTGATGAACCCAATCAGTGTATGGGGATGATTAGGAGGCCATGATGGTCAGAGGCCAATGGGCAAATTTGGCCTGGATGCCGATGTCACACCTCTACTCTTTTTCGAAGGACATCCTGGGATTTTTAATTACCACAGAGAGTCAGGACCTTGGTTTAACATCTCATACTGTGCTTTTTACAGTATAGTGTCCCCGTTACTATACTGGGGCGTTAGGACCCACACAGACTGCAGGGTGAGCACCCCCTGCTGGCCTCACTAACACCTCTTCCAGCAGCAACCTAGTTTTCTCATGAGGTCTCCCATCCAGGTACTGAGCAGGCTCAGCACTGCTTAGCTTCAGTGGGCAACCAGTCTTTGGCTACAGGGTGACATGGCTGCTGAGTAACATGCATCCTCTTATACAAGTCTAAAAAAAATCTAGAAAATGTATCTAAAGAGCCAAGTAATGCTTTTGTCATGAATATAAACACTTAGCCTAATATATCACACCCTTTCATAGTCATTTTTGTGTTAAGTTACCATGGCAAATGAGTTATGTACAGGACACCAAAAGGCACCCTACAGTGATATTGAAATCATTCAGACTGTGTGAGAAAACATTGAAGATCCAAGTTCAGTTTAATCCAAGAATCCAAACCATCCAAAACAGGGCAACAGGCAGAAACAAAAGTAAAAGGTAGTCCACAACATAGCGTAACAGAAAACAATGCTGAAGCAAACAAGGGCTAACAGAACATGGTGTATATATAGGGAAACTAATGAGACTAATGACACCAAATTAGATCCAAGATCCAAACGGCAATGATCCAATAGGAGAGCCCTCATGTGGCTATCATGGGCACTCCAGCAGAAGGCTGTGACATAACCTCCCCTCTAAGGAGCGGATTCCAGATGCTCCATGAAAAGTCAAAGATGTCCAGGAGGGAGGTGGAATGGAGGGATGGTGAATCAGGGGGAGGGATGGTGGCCCAGGCCTGTGGAACAGGGCCTGGAGACAGAGGTATAGCAGGGTGCCAGGGCGGGGCCGGCAGAGCAGGAGGAGCTGAAGATCCCCATGGCGGAGCAGATGACCACCACAGTAAGGTCGATGGGACCAAAGATCCCCACAGCGGAGCTGAAGACCACTTCAGCGGAGCCGAGAAGGCAGATGACCCCCCCTGGTGGATCAGGCAGGACTGCAGTGAGGAGCACAGAGAGCTTAGTAATAGCCTTTATGGCCGTAACAGGACTGGCAGACCATTCAGCAATGGTCTCCCTGACCGTAATAGTGCAGACAGATAGTTCAGCAATGGTCTCCTTGACCGTAATAGGGCAGACTGAGAGTTCAGGAGTAGGCACCACTGGCCAGAGAGGAGCTGAAGCGGACGCTGCTGCCTCGACAAGTTCTGCAGCAGAAGCCGCCACGCCAGGAGGAACTGGAGCAGACTTCTGGACTGGAACGAGCTCTGGAGTGAACTCATAAACTTGAGTGGGCTCAGGAGCGGATTCAGGGATTAGAACAGGCTCTGAAGTGGATTCGTAGGTGGGAGCAAGCTCTGGAATGAACTCATAGACTTGAGTGGGCTCTGGAGCGGACTAATAGATTGGAGAGAACTCTGAGGGCTCCAGGACAGGAGCGGGCTCTTGAGTGGACTCTGAGGGCTCCCGGACTGGAGCGGGCCTTTGAGTGGACTCTGAGGGCACACAGACTGGAGTGGATTCTTGAGTGAACTTTGAGAGCACTTGGCTGGTGCGGGTTCTGAATTGGATTCTGAGGACTCCTGGACTGGAGCAAGCTCTTGAGTGGACTCAGATGCTGCCCATGCATGCAGAACAGCCCAAAGGTGAAAGGCAAAGACAGCCTTTTTTGATTATGGTTGCAGCTGTGAAATCGGGTATGCTCTGTAGGGACCACCAGACTTGGGACCACCGGAGTCAGGTCCTCCAGGACCACCAGACTTGGGCTATGGAATAATTCCATATCATTTACACAGTATAATCATGCAACTTTATTATCGATTGCTTCAGTCTGTTCATGAGAGATCGATTGCTTCAGTCTGTTCTGCTGCTGTGAGGTTTGCGATTGTAGCTCCGCTTTTTTATTGAATCTTTACCTTACTTTCACTCTCTGTTGTTTAAAGTGATAATATATAACTTAATTCCCACCATATTTCTGGTATTAACTATCAAACTAATTTGATCGCTCACTACTAAAACCGCGAGTGCAGCGCGTTAGCATTCGTTAGCCGGTTAGCTTGTCACTCACGGTTCCATTTGCATTGCTATTCGCGCCTATTATTGTTTTCTTTTTTCTCGCTCCGTTTTCATTTCTCTCTTGCTCCGTTTTTCACGAGTTCATCAAACAACAGTGGTAAGTTAAGTTGGTATCATACATCAATCACGGTGAGTAATGGCTTCTTCTCCTGCTATTGTTATTAGCACAGTTTGCCACATGTACAGTTTATCTATCTCTGTCGGCGATGAGGGATTCACATGTGATAAATGCAGGGAAATAGTTAGGCTGACAGAGAAGGTTTTAGAACTAGAGACACGCATCCAAACTTTAGTTGAGGACAGTAAGAATGTGAGGGCTGTAGCTACTGCTTTGGATGTGATTAGCTCATGGACTCCTGTACATTGTTCGGTTCCGGCATTAAAGCCCGTGCAGCAGGGCAACTGGGTGACAGTGAGGCAGCATAGTCGCGGGTCAAAACACCGCTCTTCCGTTCCGATCAGAACATCAAACAGGTTCTCCCCACTCAGTGACGCACCCACTGAGAAACCTGGTGAAAGTGCTCTAGTTATTGGCGATTCTATTGTACGGAACATGAAAATAGAGACACCAGCCACCATAGTCCATTGTTTACCGGGAGCCAGAGCGCCTGACATCTTGGCAAATTTAAAAGTGCTGGCTAATGCTAAACGTAAATTCAGTAAGATTGTTATCCACGCCGGCGCTAATGATGTTCGACTTCGCCAGTCGGAGATCACTAAAAATCATGTTAAAGAGGTGTGTGAACTTGCAAGTACGATGTCAGACACTGTAATATGCTCTGGCCCCCTCCCTGCTTACCGGGGTGATGAGATTCATAGCAGACTGTCCTCACCAAATGGCTGGATGTCTAAGTGGTGCCCGCAAAATAACATAGGTTTTATAGACAATTGGACGAGTTTTTGGGGCAAACCTGACCTGTTGAAAAGAGATGGTGTCCATCCCTCCTGGGGCGGTGCCGCTCTTCTCTCTAGAAATATGGCACATAGTCTTAGAGTTCATACTTGACTAACTGGGGCCCAGGTCAGGAAGCAGACAGACTGGCTAAACCGACCGTCTGCTAGCCGCCTCACGTCACAGAAGTCAGTTAATTTTCAGCACATAGAGTCACCTAGATATCACACTATAGAGATTGCGTCTGTTCCCCGAACTAGAAAATACAGAAAACGTTAAAACCAATTTATGAGTAACCATTTAATTGATGTTCAACAAATAAAAAATGTTTACAATACACAGAAACAATTGATAAAACTTGGCTTACTGAATATCAGGTCCCTTTCTACAAAAGCACTTTTTGTAAATGATTTGATTAATGATCATAACCTAGATTTGCTCTGTTTGACAGAAACATGGCTAAAACCAGATGAATACATTATTTTAAACGAGTCTACCCCTCAAGATTACTGTTATAATAATGAGCCACGTCCAAAAGGCAAAGGGGGAGGTGTTGCTACAATTTATAACAATATTCTCAGTATTTCTCAGAAGACAGGCTTTAAGTATAACTCCTTTGAAGTAATGGTGTTTCATATAACATTATCTAGAGAAAAAAGTATTAATGATAAATTCCCCGTGATGTTTGTACTGGCTACTGTATACAGGGCACCATACAGACTTTATTAAAGAATTTGCTGATTTTCTATCAGAGTTAGTGCTGGCTGCAGATAAAGTCTTAATTGTGGGTGATTTTAATATCCACGTTGATAATGAAAAAGATGCATTAGGATCAGCATTCATAGACATTCTGAACTCTATTGGGGTTAGACAACACGTTTCAGGACCTACTCATAGTCGAAATCATACTCTAGATTTAATACTGTCACATGGAATTGATGTTAATGGTGTTGAAATTCTGCAGCAAAGCGATGATATATCAGATCATTATCTAGTCTTGTGTAAACTCCATATAGTTAAAGCTGTAAATTCAACTCCTTCTTACAAATATGGTAGAACCATCACTTCTACCACAAAAGACTGCTTTGTAAGTAATCTTCCTGATTTATCTCAATTCCTCAGCATATCCAACAGCTCAGAACAACTTGATGTAACAGAAACTATGGACTCTCTCTTTTCTAGCACTTTAGATATGGTTGCTCCTTTACGTTTAAGGAAGATTAAGGAAAAGAGTCCAACACCGTGGTATAATGAGCACACTCGCACCCTAAAGAGAGCAGCCCGGAAAATGGAGCGCAGCTGGAGGAAAACAAAACTAGAGGTATTTCGTTTAGCTTGGCGAGAAAGTACCATATCCTACAGAAAAGCTTTAAAAACTGCTAGATCGGATTACTTTTCGTCTCTTTTAGAAGAAAACAAACATAACCCCAGGTATTTATTCAATACAGTGGCAAAATTAACAAAAAATAAAGCATCAACAGGTGTTGACATTTCCCAACAGCACAGCAGTAATGACTTTATGAACTATTTTACTTCCAAAATTAATACTATTAGAGATCAAATTGTAACCATGCAGCCGTCAGCTACAGTATCACATCAAATAGTGCACTATAGATCCCCTGAGGAACAATTCCACTCATTCTCTACTATAGGAGAGGAAGAATAGTATAAACTTGTTAAATCATCTAAACCAACAACATGTATGTTAGACCCTATTCCATCTAAACTACTAAAAGAGGTGCTTCCAGAAGTCATAGATCCTCTTTTGGCTATTATTAATTTGTCATTGTCATTAGGATATGTCCCCAAAAACTTTAAATTGGCTGTTATTAAGCCTCTCATTAAAAAACACTTGACCCCAAACTTGACCCCAAAGATCTAGTTAATTACAGACCGATCTCGAATCTCCCTTTTCTGTCAAAGATACTAGAAAAGGTTGTATCCTCACAATTATATTCCTTCTTAGAGAAAAATGATATCTGTGAGGATTTCCAGTCAGGATTTAGACCGTATCATAGTACTGAGACTGCTCTCATTAGAGTGACAAATGACCTGCTCTTATCATCTGATCGTGGTTGTATCTCTCTATTAGTGCTACTGGATCTTAGCGCTGCGTTCGACACTATCGATCACCACATTCTTTTGAATAGACTAGAAAACTTTGTTGGCATTAGTGGAAGTACATTAGCATGGTTCAAATCATACTTATCTGACCGCCATCAATTCGTAGCGGTGAATGAAGAGGTATCATATCGCTCACAAGTGCAGTATGGAGTACCTCAAGGCTCAGTACTAGGGCCGTTACTTTTCACGCTTTATATGTTACCCTTGGGAAATATCATTAGGAAACACGGGGTTAGCTTTCACTGTTATGCTGATGATACTCAGCTCTATATTTCTTCACGGCCCGGTGAAACACACCAAATTGAGAAACTTATGGAGTGCATAGTCGATAAAAAAAAACTGGATGACGAGTAATTTCTTACTGCTAAATTCTGAAAAAACAGAGGTGTTAATTTTCGGACCTAAAACCCCCACAAGTATTAACCTAGAACACTGTCTAACACTTGATGGCTGCTCTGTCGATTCTTCGTCATCAGTCAGGAACCTAGGTGTGCTATTTGATAGCAATCTCTCCTTTGACAGCCACGTTTCTAGCATTTGTAAAACTGCATTTTTTCATCTTAAAAATATATCTAAACTGAGACCTATGCTCTCAATGTCAAATGCAGAAATATTAATTCATGCGTTTATGACCTCAAGGTTAGATTATTGTAATGCTTTATTGGGTGGTTGTTCTGCACGCTTAATGAACAAACTACAGATGGTTCAAAATGCAGCAGCTAGAGTTCTTAATAGAACCAGGAAGTATGACCACATTAGCCCGGTTCTGTCAACACTGCACTGGCTCCCTATTAAACAGCGTATAGATTTTAAAATCTTGTTAATTACTTATAAAGCCCTGAATGGTTTAGCTCCTCAGTACTTGGGCAAGCTCTTATCGCATTATAGTCCTCCACTGCCGCTGCGTTCTCAAAACTCTGGCCATTTGATAATACCTAGAATATCAAAATCAACTGCGGGCGGCAGATCTTTTTCCTATTTAGCGCCCAAACTCTGGAACGATCTACCAAACACTGTTCGGGAGGCAGACACACTCTGTCAGTTTAAATCTAGATTAAAGACCCATCTCTTTAACCTGGCGTACACATAACACACTAATACGCTTCTAATATTCAAATCCGTTAAAGGATTGTTAGGCTGCATTAATTAGGTCAACCGGAACCGAGAACACTTCCCATAACACACGATGTACTTGTTACATCGTAAGAAGATTGACATCTACGCTAATATTAGTCTGTTTCTTTCTTATTCCGAGGTCACTGCAGTCACCAGATCAGATGGTGGATCAGCACCTAGAGATGACCTCTACAGCCCTGAACGTCAGCGGAGACCAGGACACCTAGATGAGCCCCAGAGACAGATCCCCAGTGGGGACCCTGTCACCTGGACGGCCATCGGGAGGAAACCACAGTTGAGCCCTTGCAATCTGACTTTGCAGCAGTTGGAATTGAACTGCTGGGTCGTCTGCCCAGAGGAGAAATGCCCCCCCGACCGAGCCTGGTTTCTCCCTAGGTTTTTTTCTCCGTTCTGTCACCGATGGAGTTTTGGTTCCTTGCCGCTGTCGCCTTTGGCTTGCTTAGTTGGGGACACTTCATTTCCAGCAATATCGTCGACTTGATTGAACAGAAACTTTTTGAACTGAACTGAGCTGGACGATGCCATCACTGAATTCAATAATGAAATGCCTTTAACTGTAAATTGAGTGTTTAATCTTGTCATTTTACATTATTGACTCACTATTTTCCTATTTTGATATTGTGCAGTTGCTTTGACACAATTTGTATTGTTAAAAGCGCTATATAAATAAAGGTGACTTGACTTGACTTGACACCACTGGAGTCAGGTCCTCCAGGACCACTGGACTTGGGACCACAGGAGCGGACTTTGCTGCCCTCCTCCTTCTTGACCTTCGTTTACAAGCCAGAGATAGTGAAGCCTCACTATTCTCTGGAGGTGTTGTAGCAGACTCCGATATCTCCAGGGGCACTGCAATGGGCACACTCTGACCTGGTGTTACTACTAAACTGCAGTAACAGAGATAGTCAATGAAACCCCAATAATCAAGAGTCTTAAGTCCCTCCATCTCGCACAGAGGCAAGGGGTTATCAAGGAATTCAATAAAAATCTTTCCAGTCCCAGTCCAAAAAAGTTCCAGTCCCACTGCCAAAGTCCAAAAAGTCTGCGCAAGGCCTCCTACTCCCAACGCAGTGGCGCCAACAGCTGGAGTCGTGCCTTTCGCTCCTCCTTATAAACCGGAGAAAAAATCTGAATGCTCATGGCCCACAGTCTATGAAGGCGGACTAGCTGCTGGATCTGAAATGGCTTCAGTATTCTGTCACAGAATTACTCGGAGAAAACATTGAAGATCCAAATGCAGTTTAATCCAAGAAACAATGATCCAAAACAGGGCAACAGGCAAAAACAAAAGCAAAAGGTAGTCCACAACACAGCATAACAGAAAACAATACTGAATTAAACAAGGGCTAACAGAACATGGTATATATAGGGGAACTAATAAGACTAATGACACACAGCTGGGAACAATAAGAACTAATAGACCGCGCAAAGGGTAATGGGAAATGAAGTCCAGATCCAAACGGCAATTATCCAAGAGGAGTGCGCTCATGTGGCTGCCATGGACACTCCAGCAGAAGGCTGTGACAGACTGTTTTTGTTAACTGGATCAACAAATTCTTTGACAAATCTCAGCACTACTTCTGTCATGAGCTTTGATGAAAGTGTTTGACTTCAAAGGACAGAAGAGGATAAAGTACATGTTTTGATTAAACTACTTCCTTTTTATTTTTTATTATATTTTTTGGAAAAAAAGAGTTGGGAACAACACATGATGGTTAGTATATGATTGTTTCATAAACTATTCTTTGATCTGCTGAGCAGTAAAGAGTTTCACCAGAAAGTATCTGAAGCATTTAATAAAATCCTTGTCTTTTAAAACAAAACCTATTCCTTTAAAACAAAACTTGTCATCATGATAGTATGAATGTTACTTTTTTTATCTCAATTCCATGGAGGTGTAGCTCATTATGATTAAAATGACTTCCTCTTTGGAAGAAGCCAGTGATGTAATCTTATTGTTCCAGTGGTGTGAACCCCGTCTCATTGTCATTGATTCATTCCTCCAACTTCCTCTTTGGTTGAAAAGTTGACAGATCCACAGTGAGTCTCTGTCATAAGCAGCATGCTCATCATGTGATGTGTGTCTGTATTTATTTTATCAAGTATTATTTCAAAACAGCCTTTGTAGCTAACACTATGCATGCTTAAGGTAAAAGTATGTAGTTACAAAATACTAAGTGTATTTTTATTCGTTAAGCAAAAGAGCCAAGCATGTTCCACAGAATCAAGAGCCTGGAGGAATATTATTATTATGCTT
Source organism: Schizothorax lantsangensis (assembly GCA_027422415.1). Lineage (NCBI taxonomy): Eukaryota > Metazoa > Chordata > Actinopteri > Cypriniformes > Cyprinidae > Schizothorax > Schizothorax lantsangensis. Next base: position 241,669 of record JAPDDO010000425.1, read on the forward strand.
AAATTATTATTTTAAGTTGGCTCTGATAGCCTCATGGGCAGTGCGCCGATATATGGTGCAGTTACGCTTTGGGTGTCCTGAGTTCGAATCCTGCCTTGTGGACCTTTCTCGATCCCATCCCCCTGTCTCTCTTCCACTCACTTTCTGTCATATCTCCACTGTCATATCAAGAAAAATGCAAATAAAAAGCCATAAAAATACTTCTTTTTTTATATAGAATAATAATATTGTTAAATATGTGCCATAGTTTGTGCCAATGTATATTTGATGGGTTTCCCCATCTGAGTCCTGGATCCTCCAAAAATGTCTTCCTATCTACTTGAATATCTTCAGTTTTCATCTGTACAGTCCACAAAACAGGTAATGTAGACTCATTTCGGAACAGTCCTATATAAAAACTGCACCAACATGCGCTGATTTTAAGTCTCTTTTTAAAACGTATTTACTGTTGCATATGGTCATAAGTAGGTGCAGTGGTATAATTGTAGTGTACTGTTTGTCGGTGTATTCTGTATACTTTTTGTAATTTGTAATTTGCTAAAACTTTGTACAGCACTTTGGCCAACAGCTATTGTTTTTAAATGTGCTTTATAAATAAATATGACTGACTGACAGTATTTTATTGTTTTACTTGGGATATATAATTTGTACATACCACATTAATGTGATTATCTTTACTGATGTTTTTCTATTATGTGTCTGTCTATAAATATGCCAAGAGCTGCTAAACTGTTGACATAAATATCTACTCTTTTCTATTCTATTCAAATTGTAAGGATTTTTCCTTGCCACCATCACCTTTGGCTTGCATACTGTGGAAGACACTGTTGTTTGTAAAACACTGCTGTTATATAGAGATACTTTTGTAAATACTTAGGTAAGGTGTTGATTGTGAAGGATGCACAACAATTGATAACCATATCGCCATCATAAAATAAAATGGAAAGTTAATGATTTTCTTTTCTTTGGAGTTTGTCTAAACTCCATAATGATCCATTTTATCCATCAATTTGAGAACGATTCAAAGAACATCTTGTGCTTCAATATAAGCAAAGAAATCTGGGCCCGTATTCATAAAGATTCTAAGAATCCTCTCAGAGAGCTCCTAATTTAGCTTAAAAATTTCTAGCTAGGAGTCTTAGCTTAAAAGTGATTCAGGACCAATCTGAGAGCAACTCTGAGCGAGGAAAAGACAAAAACTTTTATCTTAGTGAGGAGGCGGGGCTGACCCCGTTGCTAGCTATGACACAGTCTTTTGAAGACTGTGATTGGTTGGTTGTCCAAGAAGGAAGTAAGAGCGCTTTTAAGAGTAGGGTTTATTATAAGCCTTCACTTTGAAATTACAAGCGTAATTTTTCCTGTTTTACCGTACTCTCTCTCTCTCTCGCGCACACACACACACACATTATATTCTTTATTTTTTATTTACCATGCTGTCATACTTGACGTATTTTATAGGAAATGAACAGCGACACAATAAGGTTCTGAAAGTGCTGTAACAGACCCAAATCATCGCTGCTGCATAGTTGCATTTTTCCAGTTGCCAAATATGTTAATGTAGTGATTACGTCCATTTCTGGTGCTATGGCATTTCTGCGCAGTGTCAGGGATGTTAACATGTCTTTAATAAGATCTGTCACAAACATGATCCCTGCACGATCTAATGTGTAGCGTCTTATTAACTCACTGTCATGCATTGTGTGCAACACATTTCTTCTCCCTCTTCATGTTTCATCCATTTTCTCCACTGCTAAAGAAACTCTTAAGCCTCTTAAAAGTCCTCATCCGTACTCCTAACAATTTTGGACCTTAAGACCTCTTTTAAGGGTTAAGATGCTTTCAGAATTACTTTTTTCTTTACTAGGATATTTTCTTTAAATTTAAGAGGAAACACCCACATTTCTAAGAATTTTCTTAGAATTTTGTTACTAGGAGCAACTCTTAGCACTAAGATTTTTCATGAATACGGGCCCTGATCTTTAAATAAAGGAGTTCACATAATCATTGTCATAAAATGTCTGATTTCATTACCAATAAATAGTACAGAATCTTTACTCATTTTGCATCATGATGTTTGATTGCACTATATATTAGACATATATAAATGTTATATTACAATATTGTACACTGTATCAAAACATTAGATAAGTCAACAAAAAGGGACTGAAAATGGGTCTTAAATGCTTCTTTTGTGTCATCTCCAGGTGCTCTGACTGAATGCTACGATGAGCTGGGGAACCGCTACCAGCTGCCTGTCTACTGCCTCTCGCCTCCTGTCAACATGATTGAGGAAAGAAATGAGTCGGAGACCATTGAGGTCCCAGAAGCTCCAGCTAGCGAAGGCCAGGAGTGTCAGTTGCGTCTCCGTCTCTCCACGGGACGAGATCTACGCCTTGCCGTCCGCACCAGCGACAATGTCCAGCAGATGAAGCGCCATCTGCAGACGCAGGAGGGTGTAGTGGCCACCAGCCAGCGCTGGTTCTTCTCAGGCCAACCACTCGCCGACAAGATGAAGCTGGAAGAACTGAAGATCTCCAGAGACTATGTTGTCCAGGTGATCGTCAGCCAGCCTCCCACAACCCCACCACTGCCGCAGAACCCCACTCCTGTGGAAAACGAATGACTCGTTGGGGATATTAACCACCACACCAAGTGTGTAAGTGAGAGGATATCAATGTGCATGGGCCACAAGATTTTTCAGAAGATTTCTCTATTTTTGGATTGGCCATTCGAGTCTAGAGTGAACCTCTAGAGGCTTTTCCCTTAAAACACTCACTGCCTTTGACTTATAGCTTTTCTAAGGGAGTTGAGACTCAGATTTTCTGTTTAAAAGCCTCAGGTCTAGAAAACGGGAGTCCTGAATTGATCGAGAGGTCCAAAAAGTATGGTTTTGGCAAAGGAAACTTAATAATTCTTTGTTATTTTAAAGATTATGGAGTTATAAGCTTCATACTCCTTTTTTCTTGTGATGAGATCATATGTCTGCAAGGTAGACCGGAAGTGTTGACCTACCTGTGTCTGTTAGAACTTGAATTATAAAACAGAGACAATTGGGGCCAAAAGGACATTTTAAACTGCTATTGGCTTTCAGGTATAGGAGAAACACTTGTTGGACTGCTTTCTTATTTTTCGTTTTTATTAGAAACTCTGTAACCAAAAATATATAAAGATTTTTTTTAAAGATTTTTGTCTTTTAAAAGAAAATGTTACATGTCACAAAAACAATGTCAGTTTTGTTTTTTTCCGATTGTCCAGAATCTTTAATCTCTTTTTTGTTTTGTTTTGTTTTTTGTTTTCCAGATAAATTTTCAATTACATAAATTATCTAAACAGCATTCATTCAACTCTTTCATTTCAAAAGAAGGTAAGTTTATTAGTCATGCAGACCAGTAGATCAGCTGTTTGACATTTGCCTCCTTTTTAAACGTGCTTTTAGTGGAGGTGGTAGTTGTCACATTTTGCAGATAGATTTCAGTCTAGACGGATATTCCAATCGATTTCCTCCAACAAACAAATCTGATTTTCTCAGTCCCTGTTAAACTGTCTACAGAAAAGTGAAAAATTGGAATGGGGCAACTGTTCGGATTCCTTGTAATTCAAGGTGCTTTTAAGAATTTATTCAGCTGTGCAAGGTTGCCATGGTGCTACGCATTGTTTCGCACATCCTAAGGATATATAAGGGTGAGAAGGGGGTCATCATGTAATAACTGTGTGTATACATGTGAATGGGGAAGCTACTGTATGAGTAAGTGATATAATGGAAGGAGAAGACATGAAGATGTAATCTCTGAATGGAGCTGAATGTGGACTTACAGTTTATGCTATATACATGTTTTTTTTTTATGTTTTCCTTTATGTTGAGAGGCATAGTAGGGCAGGAAATGATGAGGAGCAGTGATATATAATTTTCTGATGGGAACCAGACTCAAAACCCCATCAATGCCGTAGTATGTGCGCTAAGTGTTATCCCGTTTAAATGGATACAGGGCTTTGTCCTATTGAAAAGAACTGAGAGTTGAAAAGAGAAAAAAAAACAGTTGCATATTTTAATGATAGAGAATTTGTTTTTAATTAAAAGTTGATGAAACATTTGTACACTTTAGTATTTCTGTCTGATTTTGTTGCAGTATTGTTCATTAACAAAATATCAAATATCAAAACATTTCTTTATTTTTATTCTATTTATTTTTAAGGAGTTTTATTTTTCCTTATTTCCTTAAAATTTGATATAATATATATATATATAAATTCAAACATTTTGTGTGTGGATACATTTTTTTTTATGAAATACAGCAAATATTTTAAGCAAAAATCATTATAGTATATATTTATTAATAAAGTATTTATATTTAATATATGTTATTTGGTTTGGTATTTATATTACTGAATTATTGTTAATACAAAATATCCACATCACTTTTTGTGCAGAAAAGGCTCATTTATTTGACCCCACTTACAAGTGTCATCTTGGTTGAAGCCTAGGGGTAACCATGTTTAATGAGACAATTGGCTTGGATTTGTGTTTTTCCATGTGTGTGATGACCTGTGAACCTCAGGTCTAACTCACAAGTTAAATATATGCTTTATTCAGCCTATTCAGTCAGTCTTCTCTGTTACCATGGGGAAGTCACAGTTCAACATTTTATAGATGGGTTTTTATAGAGGTGTTGCTGTTAATAATAAATAAAATTAGGTTTTTATGCCACCACTAAATCACATATTAGAGGAACTGTTAGAGCTATACACAAGAATAAAAGTTATATAGGTACAATAGATATTAACCAGTGTTTTGAGAAGAAACTGTGGTTACTCTTTACTTACTGTTACTTACTGTTGTAGAATGTCTAAAGTGGACTATCATAATAAAGTGTTACTGAAACTGTGGATACATTTATGATATGTAATGGTCAGATAAACTATTAGGATGTCACCTTTCAAGCATGGCCTCTAACCACAGCTTGATTCTAGAGAATTAGTTAACTACGGACCGATTTCAAATCTCCCTTTTCTAGAAAATACTAGAAAGAGTGGTGTCTTCACAACTATGTTACTTTTGGAAAGAAATGGTATCTGCAAGGAATTCCAGTCAGGGTTTAGACCATTTTATAGCACTGAAACTGGACTCATTAGAGTTATATATATATATATATATATATATATATATACAGTCATGGCCAAAAATATCGGCACCCTTGGTAAATATGATCAAAGAAGGATGCGAAAATTAATCTGCATTGTTAATCCTTTTGATCTTTTATTTAAAACATTCACAAAAATCTAACCTTTCATTGGATAATAAGAATTTAAAATGGGGGGAAATATCATTATGAAATAAATGTTTTTCTCAAATACACGTTGGACACAATTATTGGCACCCCTAGAAATTATTATGAGTAAAATATCTCTGAAGTATATTCCCATTCATATTCACAATTTTGAGCACTCCAGGGTGATTATGAATATGAAATTATCCAGCCATGGCTTCCTGTTTCACAGAAATATAAATAGGATGGAAAACAAAGCCCAAATGCCCTTAATCATCCATCACAATGAGAAAAACCAAAGAATATATTTCTGATGTGCAGCAAAAGAGTATTGATCTTCACAAATTAGTGAAGTGGCTTTAAGAAAAGAGCTAGAGCAGTGAACATTCCCATTTCCACCATCAGGGCAATAATTAAGAATTTCCAATCAACATAAAATGTTACGAAACTGCCTGGAAGAGGACGTGTGTCTATATCGTCCTAATGCACGGTGAGGAAGAGAGTTTGAGTGGCTAAAGACTCTCCAAGGAGTCTCGGGGTCAGAAAACCTTAAAAGAAAAATTCTCCTCACTCATCCAAAAACAAACTCCAGCATATTCAGTTATCAGACACGACTGGAACTTCAAATGGGACTGGCTTCTATGGTCAGATAAAACTAAAAAATTAGCTTTTTAGCAGCAAACACTCAAGATGGTTTGGTGAACACAGGGATAAAAAGTACCCCGTGTGTACAATGAAATATACTGCTGTATTTTTAATGTTGTGGGCCTATATTTCTGCTGGAGGTCCTGGACATCTTGTCCAAACACAAACCTCAAAAACAACACAAAAATGGGTCTCTGAGCACAAAACCAAGATTCTGCTATGGCCATTCCAGTCCTCTGACCTGAACCCTATAGAAAATGAGTGGGGTGAACTGAAGAGAAGAAGCACCAACATGGAGCTGGGAATCTAAAGGGTCTGGAGTGATTCTGGATGAAGGAATGGTCTCTGATCTCTTGTCAGGTGTTCTCTAACCTCATCAGGCATTATAGGAGAAAATTTAGAGCTGTTAAACTGGCAAATGGAGGTTTCAAAAAGTATTGAATAAAAGGGTGCCGTTAATAGTGGCCAGTGTGTATTAGAGAAAAACATTTATTTCATAATGATATTTCCCCCCATTTTAAATTCTTATTATCCAATGAAAGGTTAGATTTTTGTGAATTTTTTTAATAAAAGATCAAAAGGATTAACAATGCAGATTATTTTTCACAGCCTTCTTTGATCATATTTACCAAGGGTGCCGATATTTTTGGCCATGACTGTATGACTTTTCACTGGTACACAGATGATGCCCGATGAAGCATACCGATCCACAAAACTAACTGAATGCATAGTCAGAGGTGGGTAGAGTACTCAAAAACTGTACTCAAGTAAAAGTAAATGTACTTCTAGAAATATTTACTCAAGTAAAAGTAAAAGTAATCGTCTGAATAGTTACTTGAGTAAGAGTAAAAAAGTATCGGATAAAAAAACTACTAAAGTAGTTAGTTACTAGTTACTTTGGATCATATACTGAATATAGTCTATTTTTATTTAGATATATAGATTACATTTATGTAATGTGTATGTGTGTGTGTGTGTGTGTGTGTGTATATATATACACACACACACACACACACACACTATCATTCAAAACATATTTTTTTATTTTTTAATGTAATTTATTTCAGTGATGCAAATCAGAATTTTCATCAGCCTTTTTCACCAGTCTTCAGTGTCACATAATCCTTCAGAAATCATTCCAATATGTTAATTTATTATCAATGCTGTTCTTTTTAGCTTTCTATTCATCAAAGATTCCTGAACAAAATGTCACAGGTTCCAAAAAATATTAAGCAGCAAAACTGTTTCCAACACTGGTAATAAATCAATATATTAGAATGATTTCTGAAGGTTCATATGACTCCGAAAACTGGAGTAACAGCTGATGAAAATTCTGATTTGCATCACTGAATTAAATTATATTTTAAAGTAAATTAATTATGTATTATTCTATAACCTCTGACACTGAAACCTCTGAAAACTCCTCACATGACTGCTCTGAACATAACGAAACAAATGCACATTGACGGATCTTCTGTTCTGCAAAATGTAAACAAATGTAGCCTATATTTTTGCAAGCGTAAATATTGTAAAAATATAAATATTAATTGTGTCTAGAACAGGTCGCACGCCGCTGCACAGAGCTAACGCGGGTTTGGCGGGTGTTCATTTCATACTCTGTGACAGCTTATTTAATGTTTAAATTATACATTGTATTTAATGTATAAGGTACATGTACAACAAACTGGTAATGTCATAGTGGTATTGTGGCCTATACCTGTGGAACAGTAGACAGCACACGCGGTGTTCATCTAATAAAAGATCTTCATATAGCTCTAGCAAACAAGCCTTTGCAGATTTGCTTTCAATTGACTGTAGATCCAAAGCCACGTCTTCATTGCTCTTGGTGTTATCTGAGTGAACCGCTTCAGACGACTCAGTCAGCGCGTGCGGCAGGGAACTGAACGAATCATTCAAACTGATTTGCGAACCGATTCACTGGTTTGCCAACTGGTTTGATAAAGCCTTTAAACAGAATCGACTCAAAAGAATGAATCATTCGCGAATGGGCATTGTTCATTGCCCAGAGAAAAGTAGACGACGCGTTTGGAATAAACTGAAGCATTTTTAACTTGTATTTAATTAAGATAAAGTAACGAGAGGAGAGTCGCCCACAGTAACGAAGTAAAAGTACCGTTTTTTCTCTAAAAATATACTTGAGTAAGAGTAAAAGTACCCATTTTAAAATATACTCTAAAAGTATTAGTTACCCAAAAAATGTACTCAAGTAAATGTAACGATGTAAATGTAACTCGTTACTACCCACCTCTGTGCATAGTTGATATAAAAATTGTATGACCCTCCACATATAGCCTACTGTAATAAACAAGAATACTGCTTATGTTTGATGCATATTTTACGTCAAGTCTACATTATTGTAATGCATTACTGTTGCCCTGCAGGCTTAATAAACAAACTCCAGCAGGTCCAAAATGCAGCAGCTACAGTTCTCACTAGAACCAATAAGTATGATCATATTAGCCCAGTTCAACACTTCACTGGCTCCCTATTAAACACTGTATACATTTTAAAATTATGCTGATTACTTATAAAGCCGTGAAGGGTTTAGCTTGTAAGTACTTGAGCAAGCTCATATCGCATTATTGTTTTTCACATCTCAAAATTCCGGCCAGTTGATAATACCTAGAATATCAAAAATTGACTAAATCGACTGCAATAGAACCTTATCCTATTTAGCACCCAAACTCTGGAACAGTCTTCCTAGCGTTATTTGGGGTATAGACACACTCTGTTAGTTTAAATCAGGATTAAAGACTCATCACTTTAACCTAGCATACTCATAACACACTTCTGTAATTCACATTTCTGTAATTCATATCCCTTAAGAGATTGTTAGGCTGCATTATTAGGGCAACTGGTACTTGTTACATCATAATAATAATGGCATCTATGCTTATATTGGTCTGTCTGTCTCACTCTTATCCTTACTGTTGTGAGCCCTTGGGACAGATGCTCAGCAAAGGCCTCAGCGAATACACAAGACCTCAGGACAGATCCTTAGTGAAGATCTTAGTGTCTGGACAAGCCCTCAGCCCAAATCCCTATTCCCAGCTATAAACATGTCGTGCTGAAACAGTTTTATCAATAACAAGCTGAGTTTGTTCACTTAGGCCAGAGGAGAACTGGAACAGTTTCTCCCAAGGTTTTTTCTCCATTTCTGTCACTTGAAGGGGTTTTTGTTCCTTGCCACTGTTGCCTTCTAGCTTGCATATTTGGGGTTCTGAAAGACACTTAACTTTCAGTAATTTATTGATATAATGCAGTGACTGACTTGAACTTGACTTGACTTGACTTAAAGGATCTGAATGGATAGTTGTTAGAGTAATTGTGACCACTCTGCATAATTTGTGAAAATCTTCATGCTGCCATTGAGCAGTTTACCCTTTATGTTTATTTACCACCATGTTTATCCCACCATATACGTATCTATATTAAAGCTAGTTAGTCCTATTTAATCATGTCATAAAAATACATACAGGCTTTGTGGCTTTAGTTTAATAGTGGCTTTCTAACGTTATGCATTTTCATTGTCGTATAGTCATGGTATTAAGTATCTTGGAATTCCCGTTAATTCTGTAACTGAGTTTTGGTTTGTGGTTACACACTATGATGATAAAGGTGTGCACTTTCTCATGTTCAGCGATTTTTCCCTAGAATGTGTAACTCATACCAGGACCGTGACTGTGGTGTAATGCACAAGTGTCACTACCACCTAAATATCTGGATGTTGCAATCATGTCCAAATTAACACACTCTATATTTGCATTTGGCAGCAGTGACCTAATTAATGTTCAAAGCTTCACCAGAAAGAGCATGTGTGGCCCTTATTGATATCATTCAAAGCTATATAAATATGTGTTGGATCAGTAAGATTTTTAATGGGTTTTTTTAAAGGCTGCATTTATTTTATTAAAAAATAAACAGTAATATTGTGAAATATTATTTCAATTTAAAATGACAATTTTATAATTTAATATACTTTATACAATCTTCAGTGTCACATGATCCTTCAGAAATGTAATTTGCTGATTTATTATCAATGTTGAAAGAGTTGTGTTGCTTTTTTAAAGGATTATTTGATGAATAAAAAGTTAAAAAGAGTTACGAAGAAATTTATTCAAAATACAATATAAATCGATTGAATTGATTTCTTTAAAAAAAAAAGAGTACAGGTAGTGTGTATTGTTACAAAAGATTTCTATTTTGTATTATATATATATATATATATATATATATATATATATATATATACAGTATATAATTATTCAGCACAACTGTTTCTAACAATGATTATAAATCAGTGTATTACAATGATTTCTGAAGGATCATGGACACTGAATACTGAAGTAATGGCTGATGAAAAGTCAGTTTTTATCACAGGAATAAATTATGTTTGAAAGTATATTAAAATAGAAAACTGTTATTTTAATTTGCAAAAATATTCCACAATAATTTTTTTTCTGTTTTTTTTTTATCATATAAATGCAACCTTGATGAGAACAAGCGACTTCTTTATAAAACATCTTTAAAAAAAAATCTTACTGATGCCAAACCTTCAAACAGCAGTGTATATATGGGGATTTGTGACTGAAAACAAAAGTGTAAGAACAACAAAAAAAAAAAAAACATAACAGCATTCAAAATATGAATCACAAAAAAAAAAAAAAAATCTAACAATATATTTCACTCAGAGGAAATTATTTAATTGTGAGAGATGACCTGTACATTTTCATACACAATTGCTCCTGTTAAAGCCCTAGCACATAACAAGCACTGTTACATAGCTCATGGAAATCCCAAATGAAAACTGGCTTAACCACATTGGTTTCCATATCCCTTTGTTTAGAAACTGATACTTCTGCTTGCTGGAAATTCACACTTCTGTATTTTTTTTTGTAAAACATACATACATAAATGTTGCTCAGGTCCAATACTACTTTAGTGAAAGGGAAGAGGAGAGAGTCACCACAACTCATTAAGTTCTCAAGGTAAGATTCAAGGTGTCTATCACAATTAAATATTATACAATCAATATATATATATATATATATATTATATATATATAAATATATATATATATAGATATTAATATTTATGTGAATACTATAATCTGTTTATTACTTTATTTTATAACATAATTGTTCATATCATTACAATTCTTACTTTTTCTTTAGATGAACAAGATTGTCTTTGTTATTCTTCAAGCTGCTCTTCAGATGGCAGCAGCACTTCACTGAGGTTCATCAAGCCAAATGGTGACTATTGCTTAAATCCCATTTATCGGTATTATACTCAGCAAGGACATATTGCTTAAAAGTGACAGTAAAGACATTTATATTATAGACACTTATAATAAAGTAACAGTAAAGACAACACACACACATATATATATATTTATATTATATATATATGTTGTGTGTGTGTGTGTGTGTGTGTGAATATATATATATATTTATATATGTGTGTGTGTGTGTGGTGTGTGTGTGTGTGTGTGTGTGTATACAATTATATAAAGACAACACAAACACACATATCAGTGGCATGCGGTGGGTTTTAAAATGAGGAGGCAGTTTTATATACACATATATATATATATATAATATATATATATATATATATATATACTTTATAAAATTCATGTCCCTGCTACACTTAATGTTTACACTAAGTGCATATAGCTATAGATTCTCTTTACACCTAGCAGGATTTTCTGCTATTTATACTACCTATTGCAATAGTGGCAATTATCTGCACCTCAGTTATTGTAGTAGGGTAGAGTGGGGGACAACAACGCCCCCTTAAGGACTGTGTACATTTTTTTCTGTAAAACAAAGGTTAAATGTGTTCAGAAAAGTTAGCATAGTTTTTAGTGACACTGACATAAATTATAAACCAAGTATGAAAAATGTCCAGACTTTTCATGTTGTTAGATTTTTAACAAAAATTAAATTTGTACCAAGCACAAATTTGTACCAAATTTGTGCAAAACACCCCTATGGGTGGGGTAAAATGCCCCCCCAGTCAAACAAAGCAATTTGCTTTAAAACATTGCAGCAAAATCAGAGTACGAGGCAGTTTTAGCTTAAAATAAAACAGAATATAATCAATAATTACAAAATTAGAATAGCCTATTTGAAATAAATTGTTAGCTGATGGCAAACTGGCTTGCTACCTGATTCTAATTTGAGGTAATTTTTAAAATATTAAGTCCAAATATTTTGATTCAACTACTAGTTAGATATATTTTGATTGAAAAACAAAGGATTTGATGTTCAGAACAGAGAAACTACAGAAATTGCCCATTGCCCATGGGGCGTTTTCCCCTCCTATGGCGACTATTTGGTATGAC